>JAQNBH010000001.1:14736316-14940502 GCA_028752905.1 Cladorhizidae sp. MBARI D1340-BT2
AGTGAACAATCTGTGATTATGCAAGTAAGTATATAGGAGTGAACAATCTGTGATTATGCAAGTAAGTATATAGGAGTGAACAATCTGTGATTATGCAAGTAAGTATATAGGAGTGAACAATCTGTGATTATGCAAGTAAGTATATAGGAAGTGAACAATCTGTGATTATGCAAGTAAGTATATAGGAGTGAACAATCTGTGATTATGCAAGTAAGTATATAGGAGTGAACAATCTGTGATTATGCAAGTAAGTATATAGGAGTGAGCAATCTGTGATTATGCAAGTAAGTATATAGGAGTGAACAATCTGTGATTATGCAAGTAAGTATATAGGAGTGAACAATCTGTGATTATGCAAGTAAGTATATAGGAGGTGAACAATCTGTGATTATGCAAGTAAGTATATAGGAGTGAACAATCTGTGATTATGCAAGTAAGTATATAGGAGTGAGCAATCTGTGATTATGCAAGTAAGTATATAGGAGTGAACAATCTGTGATTATGCAAGTAAGTATATAGGAGTGAGCAATCTGTGATTATGCAAGTAAGTATATAGGAGTGAACAATCTGTGATTATGCAAGTAAGTATATAGGAGTGAACAATCTGTGATTATGCAAGTAAGTATATAGGAGTGAGCAATCTGTGATTATGCAAGTAAGTATATAGGAGTGAACAATCTGTGATTATGCAAGTAAGTATATAGGAGTGAACAATCTGTGATTATGCAAGTAAGTATATAGGAGTGAGCAATCTGTGATTATGCAAGTAAGTATATAGGAGTGAACAATCTGTGATTATGCAAGTAAGTATATAGGAGTGAGCAATCTGTGATTATGCAAGTAAGTATATAGGAGTGAACAATCTGTGATTATGCAAGTAAGTATATAGGAGTGAACAATCTGTGATTATGCAAGTAAGTATATAGGAGTGAACAATCTGTGATTATGCAAGTAAGTATATAGGAGTGAACAATCTGTGATTATGCAAGTAAGTATATAGGAGTGAACAATCTGTGATTATGCAAGTAAGTATATAGGAGTGAGCAATCTGTGATTATGCAAGTAAGTATATAGGAGTGAGCAATCTGTGATTATGCAAGTAAGTATATAGGAGTGAACAATCTGTGATTATGCAAGTAAGTATATAGGAGTGAAGCAATCTGTGATTATGCAAGTAAGTATATAGGAGTGAACAATCTGTGATTATGCAAGTAAGTATATAGGAGTGAACAATCTGTGATTATGCAAGTAAGTATATAGGAGTGAACAATCTGTGATTATGCAAGTAAGTATATAGGAGTGAAGCAATCTGTGATTATGCAAGTAAGTATATAGGAGTGAAGCAATCTGTGATTATGCAAGTAAGTATATAGGAGTGAACAATCTGTGATTATGCAAGTAAGTATATAGGAGTGAACAATCTGTGATTATGCAAGTAAGTATATAGGAGTGAACAATCTGTGATTATGCAAGTAAGTATATAGGAGTGAACAATCTGTGATTATGCAAGTAAGTATATAGGAAGTGAACAATCTGTGATTATGCAAGTAAGTATATAGGAGTGAACAATCTGTGATTATGCAAGTAAGTATATAGGAGTGAGCAATCTGTGATTATGCAAGTAAGTATATAGGAGTGAACAATCTGTGATTATGCAAGTAAGTATATAGGAGTGAACAATCTGTGATTATGCAAGTAAGTATATAGGAGTGAACAATCTGTGATTATGCAAGTAAGTATATAGGAGTGAACAATCTGTGATTATGCAAGTAAGTATATAGGAGTGAGACAATCTGTGATTATGCAAGTAAGTATATAGGAGTGAACAATCTGTGATTATGCAAGTAAGTATATAGGAGTGAGCAATCTGTGATTATGCAAGTAAGTATATAGGATGTGAACAATCTGTGATTATGCAAGTAAGTATATAGGAGTGAGCAATCTGTGATTATGCAAGTAAGTATATAGGAGTGAACAATCTGTGATTATGCAAGTAAGTATATAGGAGTGAGCAATCTGTGATTATGCAAGTAAGTATATAGGAGTGAGCAATCTGTGATTATGCAAGTAAGTATATAGGAGTGAACAATCTGTGATTATGCAAGTAAGTATATAGGAGTGAACAATCTGTGATTATGCAAGTAAGTATATAGGAGTGAACAATCTGTGATTATGCAAGTAAGTATATAGGAGTGAGCAATCTGTGATTATGCAAGTAAGTATATAGGAGTGAACAATCTGTGATTATGCAAGTAAGTATATAGGAGTGAACAATCTGTGATTATGCAAGTAAGTATATAGGAGTGAGCAATCTGTGATTATGCAAGTAAGTATATAGGAGTGAGCAATCTGTGATTATGCAAGTAAGTATATAGGAGTGAACAATCTGTGATTATGCAAGTAAGTATATAGGAGTGAACAATCTGTGATTATGCAAGTAAGTATATAGGAGTGAACAATCTGTGATTATGCAAGTAAGTATATAGGAGTGAACAATCTGTGATTATGCAAGTAAGTATATAGGAGTGAACAATCTGTGATTATGCAAGTAAGTATATAGGAGTGAACAATCTGTGATTATGCAAGTAAGTATATAGGAGTGAACAATCTGTGATTATGCAAGTAAGTATATAGGAGTGAACAATCTGTGATTATGCAAGTAAGTATATAGGAGTGAACAATCTGTGATTATGCAAGTAAGTATATAGGAGTGAACAATCTGTGATTATGCAAGTAAGTATATAGGAGTGAACAATCTGTGATTATGCAAGTAAGTATATAGGAGTGAACAATCTGTGATTATGCAAGTAAGTATATAGGAGTGAGCAATCTGTGATTATGCAAGTAAGTATATAGGAGTGAACAATCTGTGATTATGCAAGTAAGTATATAGGAGTGAGCAATCTGTGATTATGCAAGTAAGTATATAGGAGTGAACAATCTGTGATTATGCAAGTAAGTATATAGGAGTGAACAATCTGTGATTATGCAAGTAAGTATATAGGAGTGAACAATCTGTGATTATGCAAGTAAGTATATAGGAGTGAGCAATCTGTGATTATGCAAGTAAGTATATAGGAGTGAACAATCTGTGATTATGCAAGTAAGTATATAGGAGTGAACAATCTGTGATTATGCAAGTAAGTATATAGGAGTGAACAATCTGTGATTATGCAAGTAAGTATATAGGAGTGAGCAATCTGTGATTATGCAAGTAAGTATATAGGAGTGAACAATCTGTGATTATGCAAGTAAGTATATAGGAGTGAACAATCTGTGATTATGCAAGTAAGTATATAGGAGTGAGCAATCTGTGATTATGCAAGTAAGTATATAGGAGTGAACAATCTGTGATTATGCAAGTAAGTATATAGGAGTGAACAATCTGTGATTATGCAAGTAAGTATATAGGAGTGAACAATCTGTGATTATGCAAGTAAGTATATAGGAGTGAACAATCTGTGATTATGCAAGTAAGTATATAGGAGTGAACAATCTGTGATTATGCAAGTAAGTATATAGGAGTGAACAATCTGTGATTATGCAAGTAAGTATATAGGAGTGAACAATCTGTGATTATGCAAGTAAGTATATAGGAGTGAACAATCTGTGATTATGCAAGTAAGTATATAGGAGTGAGCAATCTGTGATTATGCAAGTAAGTATATAGGAGTGAACAATCTGTGATTATGCAAGTAAGTATATAGGAGTGAACAATCTGTGATTATGCAAGTAAGTATATAGGAGTGAACAATCTGTGATTATGCAAGTAAGTATATAGGAGTGAACAATCTGTGATTATGCAAGTAAGTATATAGGAGTGAACAATCTGTGATTATGCAAGTAAGTATATAGGAGTGAACAATCTGTGATTATGCAAGTAAGTATATAGGAGTGAACAATCTGTGATTATGCAAGTAAGTATATAGGAGTGAACAATCTGTGATTATGCAAGTAAGTATATAGGAGTGAACAATCTGTGATTATGCAAGTAAGTATATAGGAGTGAACAATCTGTGATTATGCAAGTAAGTATATAGGAGTGAAGCAATCTGTGATTATGCAAGTAAGTATATAGGAGTGAACAATCTGTGATTATGCAAGTAAGTATATAGGAGTGAACAATCTGTGATTATGCAAGTAAGTATATAGGAGTGAGCAATCTGTGATTATGCAAGTAAGTATATAGGAGTGAACAATCTGTGATTATGCAAGTAAGTATATAGGAGTGAGCAATCTGTGATTATGCAAGTAAGTATATAGGAGTGAACAATCTGTGATTATGCAAGTAAGTATATAGGAGTGAACAATCTGTGATTATGCAAGTAAGTATATAGGAGTGAGCAATCTGTGATTATGCAAGTAAGTATATAGGAGTGAACAATCTGTGATTATGCAAGTAAGTATATAGGAGTGAACAATCTGTGATTATGCAAGTAAGTATATAGGAAGTGAACAATCTGTGATTATGCAAGTAAGTATATAGGAAGTGAACAATCTGTGATTATGCAAGTAAGTATATAGGAGTGAACAATCTGTGATTATGCAAGTAAGTATATAGGAGTGAACAATCTGTGATTATGCAAGTAAGTATTATAGGAGTGAACAATCTGTGATTATGCAAGTAAGTATATAGGAGTGAACAATCTGTGATTATGCAAGTAAGTATATAGGAGTGAGACAATCTGTGATTATGCAAGTAAGTATATAGGAGTGAACAATCTGTGATTATGCAAGTAAGTATATAGGAGTGAACAATCTGTGATTATGCAAGTAAGTATATAGGAGTGAACAATCTGTGATTATGCAAGTAAGTATATAGGAGTGAACAATCTGTGATTATGCAAGTAAGTATATAGGAGTGAACAATCTGTGATTATGCAAGTAAGTATATAGGAGTGAACAATCTGTGATTATGCAAGTAAGTATATAGGAGTGAACAATCTGTGATTATGCAAGTAAGTATATAGGAGTGAACAATCTGTGATTATGCAAGTAAGTATATAGGAGTGAACAATCTGTGATTATGCAAGTAAGTATATAGGAGTGAACAATCTGTGATTATGCAAGTAAGTATATAGGAGTGAACAATCTGTGATTATGCAAGTAAGTATATAGGAGTGAACAATCTGTGATTATGCAAGTAAGTATATAGGAGTGAACAATCTGTGATTATGCAAGTAAGTATATAGGAGTGAACAATCTGTGATTATGCAAGTAAGTATATAGGAGTGAACAATCTGTGATTATGCAAGTAAGTATATAGGAGTGAACAATCTGTGATTATGCAAGTAAGTATATAGGAGTGAACAATCTGTGATTATGCAAGTAAGTATATAGGAGTGAGCAATCTGTGATTATGCAAGTAAGTATATAGGAGTGAACAATCTGTGATTATGCAAGTAAGTATATAGGAGTGAACAATCTGTGATTATGCAAGTAAGTATATAGGAGTGAACAATCTGTGATTATGCAAGTAAGTATATAGGAGTGAGCAATCTGTGATTATGCAAGTAAGTATATAGGAGTGAACAATCTGTGATTATGCAAGTAAGTATATAGGAGTGAACAATCTGTGATTATGCAAGTAAGTATATAGGAGTGAACAATCTGTGATTATGCAAGTAAGTATATAGGAGTGAACAATCTGTGATTATGCAAGTAAGTATATAGGAGTGAACAATCTGTGATTATGCAAGTAAGTATATAGGAGTGAACAATCTGTGATTATGCAAGTAAGTATATAGGAGTGAACAATCTGTGATTATGCAAGTAAGTATATAGGAGTGAACAATCTGTGATTATGCAAGTAAGTATATAGGAGTGAACAATCTGTGATTATGCAAGTAAGTATATAGGAGTGAACAATCTGTGATTATGCAAGTAAGTATATAGGAGTGAACAATCTGTGATTATGCAAGTAAGTATATAGGAGTGAACAATCTGTGATTATGCAAGTAAGTATATAGGAGTGAACAATCTGTGATTATGCAAGTAAGTATATAGGAGTGAACAATCTGTGATTATGCAAGTAAGTATATAGGAGTGAACAATCTGTGATTATGCAAGTAAGTATATAGGAGTGAGCAATCTGTGATTATGCAAGTAAGTATATAGGAGTGAACAATCTGTGATTATGCAAGTAAGTATATAGGAGTGAACAATCTGTGATTATGCAAGTAAGTATATAGGAGTGAACAATCTGTGATTATGCAAGTAAGTATATAGGAGTGAACAATCTGTGATTATGCAAGTAAGTATATAGGAGTGAACAATCTGTGATTATGCAAGTAAGTATATAGGAGTGAGCAATCTGTGATTATGCATGTAAGTATATAGGAGTGAGCAATCTGTGATTATGCAAGTAAGTATATAGGAGTGAACAATCTGTGATTATGCAAGTAAGTATATAGGAGTGAACAATCTGTGATTATGCAAGTAAGTATATAGGAGTGAACAATCTGTGATTATGCAAGTAAGTATATAGGAGTGAGCAATCTGTGATTATGCAAGTAAGTATATAGGAGTGAACAATCTGTGATTATGCAAGTAAGTATATAGGAGTGAACAATCTGTGATTATGCAAGTAAGTATATAGGAGTGAACAATCTGTGATTATGCAAGTAAGTATATAGGAGTGAGCAATCTGTGATTATGCAAGTAAGTATATAGGAGTGAACAATCTGTGATTATGCAAGTAAGTATATAGGAGTGAACAATCTGTGATTATGCAAGTAAGTATATAGGAGTGAACAATCTGTGATTATGCAAGTAAGTATATAGGAGTGAACAATCTGTGATTATGCAAGTAAGTATATAGGAGTGAGCAATCTGTGATTATGCAAGTAAGTATATAGGAGTGAACAATCTGTGATTATGCAAGTAAGTATATAGGAGTGAACAATCTGTGATTATGCAAGTAAGTATATAGGAGTGAACAATCTGTGATTATGCAAGTAAGTATATAGGAGTGAACAATCTGTGATTATGCAAGTAAGTATATAGGAGTGACAATCTGTGATTATGCAAGTAAGTATATAGGAGGTGAACAATCTGTGATTATGCAAGTAAGTATATAGGAGTGAGCAATCTGTGATTATGCAAGTAAGTATATAGGAGTGAGCAATCTGTGATTATGCAAGTAAGTATATAGGAGTGAACAATCTGTGATTATGCAAGTAAGTATATAGGAGTGAACAATCTGTGATTATGCAAGTAAGTATATAGGGAAGTGAACAATCTGTGATTATGCAAGTAAGTATATAGGAGTGAACAATCTGTGATTATGCAAGTAAGTATATAGAGTGAACAATCTGTGATTATGCAAGTAAGTATATAGGAGTGAACAATCTGTGATTATGCAAGTAAGTATATAGGAGTGAGCAATCTGTGATTATGCAAGTAAGTATATAGGAGTGAACAATCTGTGATTATGCATGTAAGTATATAGGAGTGAACAATCTGTGATTATGCAAGTAAGTATATAGAGTGAGCAATCTGTGATTATGCAAGTAAGTATATAGGAGTGAACAATCTGTGATTATGCAAGTAAGTATATAGGAGTGAACAATCTGTGATTATGCAAGTAAGTATATAGGAGTGAACAATCTGTGATTATGCAAGTAAGTATATAGGAGTGAGCAATCTGTGATTATGCAAGTAAGTATATAGGAGTGAGCAATCTGTGATTATGCAAGTAAGTATATAGGAGTGAACAATCTGTGATTATGCAAGTAAGTATATAGGAGTGAGCAATCTGTGATTATGCAAGTAAGTATATAGGAGTGAACAATCTGTGATTATGCAAGTAAGTATATAGGAGTGAGCAATCTGTGATTATGCAAGTAAGTATATAGGAGTGAACAATCTGTGATTATGCAAGTAAGTATATAGGAGTGAGCAATCTGTGATTATGCAAGTAAGTATATAGGAGTGAGCAATCTGTGATTATGCATGTAAGTATATAGGAGTGAACAATCTGTGATTATGCATGTAAGTATATAGGAGTGAGCAATCTGTGATTATGCAAGTAAGTATATATATAGTAAACAATCTGTGATTATGCAAGTAAGTATATAGGAGTGAACAATCTGTGATTATGCAAGTAAGTATATAGGAGTGAACAATCTGTGATTATGCAAGTAAGTATATAGGAGTGAACAATCTGTGATTATGCATGTAAGTATATAGGAGTGAACAATCTGTGATTATGCATGTAAGTATATAGGAGTGAACAATCTGTGATTATGCAAGTAAGTATATAGGAGTGAACAATCTGTGATTATGCATGTAAGTATATAGGAGTGAACAATCTGTGATTATGCAAGTAAGTATATAGGAGTGAGCAATCTGTGATTATGCATGTAAGTATATAGGAGTGAGCAATCTGTGATTATGCATGTAAGTATATAGGAGTGAACAATCTGTGATTATGCAAGTAAGTATATAGGAGTGAGCAATCTGTGATTATGCAAGTAAGTATATAGGAGTGAACAATCTGTGATTATGCAAGTAAGTATATAGGAGTGAGCAATCTGTGATTATGCAAGTAAGTATATAGGAGTGAACAATCTGTGATTATGCAAGTAAGTATATAGGAGTGAACAATCTGTGATTATGCAAGTAAGTATATAGGAGTGACAATCTGTGATTATGCAAGTAAGTATATAGGAGTGAACAATCTGTGATTATGCAAGTAAGTATATAGGAGTGAACAATCTGTGATTATGCAAGTAAGTATATAGGAGTGAACAATCTGTGATTATGCATGTAAGTATATAGGATTGATCAATCTGTGATTATGCAAGTAAGTATATAGGAGTGAACAATCTGTGATTATGCAAGTAAGTATATAGGAGTGAACAATCTGTGATTATGCAAGTAAGTATATAGGAGTGAGCAATCTGTGATTATGCAAGTAAGTATATAGGAGTGAACAATCTGTGATTATGCAAGTAAGTATATAGGAGTGAACAATCTGTGATTATGCAAGTAAGTATATAGGAGTAAACAATCTGTGATTATGCAAGTAAGTATATAGGAGTGAACAATCTGTGATTATGCAAGTAAGTATATAGGAGTGAACAATCTGTGATTATGCAAGTAAGTATATAGGAGTGAGCAATCTGTGATTATGCATGTAAGTATATAGGAGTGAACAATCTGTGATTATGCATGTAAGTATATAGGATGTGAACAATCTGTGATTATGCAAGTAAGTATATAGGAGTGAGCAATCTGTGATTATGCATGTAAGTATATAGGAGTGAACAATCTGTGATTATGCATGTAAGTATATAGGAGTGAACAATCTGTGATTATGCAAGTAAGTATATAGGAGTGAGCAATCTGTGATTATGCAAGTAAGTATATAGGAGTGAACAATCTGTGATTATGCAAGTAAGTATATAGGAGTGAGCAATCTGTGATTATGCAAGTAAGTATATAGGAGTGAACAATCTGTGATTATGCAAGTAAGTATATAGGAGTGAGCAATCTGTGATTATGCAAGTAAGTATATAGGAGTAAACAATCTGTGATTATGCATGTAAGTATATAGGAGTGAACAATCTGTGATTATGCAAGTAAGTATATAGGAGTGAGCAATCTGTGATTATGCAAGTAAGTATATAGGAGTGAACAATCTGTGATTATGCAAGTAAGTATATAGGAGTGAGCAATCTGTGATTATGCAAGTAAGTATATAGGAGTGAACAATCTGTGATTATGCAAGTAAGTATATAGGAGTGAGCAATCTGTGATTATGCAAGTAAGTATATAGGAGTGAATAATCTGTGATTATGCATGTAAGTATATAGGAGTGAACAATCTGTGATTATGCAAGTAAGTATATAGGAGTGAACAATCTGTGATTATGCAAGTAAGTATATAGGAGTGAACAATCTGTGATTATGCAAGTAAGTATATAGGAGTGAACAATCTGTGATTATGCAAGTAAGTATATAGGAGTGAACAATCTGTGATTATGCAAGTAAGTATATAGGAGTGAACAATCTGTGATTATGCAAGTAAGTATATAGGAGTGAACAATCTGTGATTATGCAAGTAAGTATATAGGAGTGAACAATCTGTGATTATGCATGTAAGTATATAGGAGTGAACAATCTGTGATTATGCATGTAAGTATATAGGATTGATCAATCTGTGATTATGCAAGTAAGTATATAGGAGTGAACAATCTGTGATTATGCAAGTAAGTATATAGGAGTGAACAATCTGTGATTATGCAAGTAAGTATATAGGAGTGAGCAATCTGTGATTATGCAAGTAAGTATATAGGAGTGAACAATCTGTGATTATGCAAGTAAGTATATAGGAGTGAGCAATCTGTGATTATGCAAGTAAGTATATAGGAGTGAACAATCTGTGATTATGCAAGTAAGTATATAGGAGTGAGCAATCTGTGATTATGCAAGTAAGTATATAGGAGTGAACAATCTGTGATTATGCAAGTAAGTATATAGGAGTGAACAATCTGTGATTATGCAAGTAAGTATATAGGAGTGAACAATCTGTGATTATGCAAGTAAGTATATAGGAGTGAACAATCTGTGATTATGCAAGTAAGTATATAGGAGTGAACAATCTGTGATTATGCAAGTAAGTATATAGGAGTGAACAATCTGTGATTATGCAAGTAAGTATATAGGAGTGAACAATCTGTGATTATGCAAGTAAGTATATAGGAGTGAACAATCTGTGATTATGCAAGTAAGTATATAGGAGTGAGCAATCTGTGATTATGCAAGTAAGTATATAGGAGTGAGCAATCTGTGATTATGCATGTAAGTATATAGGAGTGAACAATCTGTGATTATGCAAGTAAGTATATAGGAGTGAACAATCTGTGATTATGCAAGTAAGTATATAGGAGTGAGCAATCTGTGATTATGCAAGTAAGTATATAGGAGTGAGCAATCTGTGATTATGCATGTAAGTATATAGGAGTGAGCAATCTGTGATTATGCAAGTAAGTATATAGGAGTGAACAATCTGTGATTATGCAAGTAAGTATATAGGAGTGAACAATCTGTGATTATGCAAGTAAGTATATAGGAGTGAACAATCTGTGATTATGCAGCCGGTAGCTTCAGTCTCAACTACCACAAAATAAAAACATTTTCATGGCTAACAAGCATTATTGGTTTCAATACATACAAGAGCAAATGTCTCTAGTTTGGAATTACTTTGTTGATAAATTATTTGTGGGTTTAGCTAACCATGAGGAAATATACACAAGGGAAAACAACTAAATTACTCTGTTGATAAATTATTTGTGGGTTTAGCTAACCATGAGGAAATATACATCACATGCACAAGGGAAAACAACTAGAACACAACATTCAACAAAAGTCATCATACTTCATCATAGACCATTCCCGCTCCAGGGCCCATTGGAAGTACTGCATGCTAAAAAATGGACTTTCTGATTCCTCTACCATCTCACAAGCTATAGCTGTAACTTATCAAGAGATTGAAGAAGAGGTTAGAAAGTGCTTATCCTTCAACAGCTTGGTGCACCTTTCCATACACTACTTGTAGCCTAGCTTGTCGACATGCTAATCACAGCTAGTTCACCATATGGAAGAGACATGGCATCATTTTCAAATACTTGCAGATAACTGAACATTTGGCTCAATGAAATATTATCCAATTAGCACTAACATTAGCTACTTGTAGACTAACAATAAGTGTTTGCCCGTGTGTGGGTGTATATATATATATATATTGTGGTTGCTACGGGTAACTTCATATTCCTAAACACCAGCAATCAGAGGACCTTAACAGCTCCAGCCATGGCCAACGAATACCACGAAGGATTACAAAGCACTTTACCGATAGACTATATAGTCTTGCTCAAAAGTTGCTGTAGCCTCCACAGGGTTTCATACAGGGGGGGGGGGGGGGAAGCCCTGGGATATCCCCCCCACCCAAATGATTTCTTCCCCCCCCCCCACCCAAGAAAATTCTCATGTAATACATTACAGTAACAGAAAAAAAGAGCAGTACAGAGAAAGGAATGTAGAAGCAATAGCAAATTCAAAGATGATCAACAGTAATAAAATTATAATAATTATGAATTTTCATTAAATGTTCTAGATTCGAGTCAGATAGACAACTGCGTAGGTGAGTTTTAATCAACTTCAAGTTGACTAAAGGAACGCTCTACTGTTGCTGTGCCAACAGGAAGTGCCATTGTAATGTTCAATAGCTTCCACGTCTCAGGGAAAATTCCTCCATACGTATGTGATTTGTTCATCTCGTCCAGGATTTCTTGCATGCTATATAGGAGATACCGACTCTTCTTTACATTCCATTATTTCCACTAGCAAAGCCCATCTAAATATCTTCCACTCTGAAAGAAGCTCATCGCCATCAAGCAATGGAGGTGTGAGGTGTAAGTAGTCCACGCATACTCAACCTCTGCTTCTTTTCCATAGAACTCGGCAAGAATCTTGATTTGCTCGCTGCACATGGACAGAACATTCTAGATTATGACACAATTGCATCTTGCCACAAAACTATTCTGTGGCAAGATGCAATTGTGTCATAATCTAGAATGTTCTGTCCATGTGCTAGTACTTTAACTATAGGAAAGTACCATAAAAATGTCTCAGAATCAATCTGAGAGCACCGATTTTGTTTGCCCCCCAGACCCCCCTACTTGGGGCTTGCTTACACATGCCCATCATGTAAACACCAAACATTTTGAGTTTCCCCCCCCCCCCCAAACCAAACTGTAAATCCTGTATGAACCCCAGCTCCTTTTATAATGCTCAGCAATCCTCAAGAAAAGCATGACCAGTAAGTAGCACGATCCTCGTGTGTGCCATGCTGTGACTCTTGATCTCTAGAGGCCAAGATGGCCTGCTGGAACTCGCTTTTCTTTACTCTTTTTTACCTTGCCACAGTCATTGTGCATAATATATTCGATATTAAAAAATATATATTAAAGTTAGAAGTCGTGCACCTGCAGCGGAATAATTTCACGTTCAGCCCCACTCATGAAAGGGAAGTGCATTAAGTTTGTGCAAGTATCATTTGTTATTGAACACTCCAGAGCTGCATGCCTATATACACTCCAAGGCTCTTCTCCTGCAGGAGCAGAGCAGCATCACACATGGTAAGGTTTTTTGCAACTGTGACTGGATACAAGACAGCATTGGAAGTGCACATGTGGAACCACACACATCAATTTAGCTGTCTGGAGACTCAGCTAGTTAGCCTCTAGTCGTAATAGCTTCACTCATCTAGTGTGGGCTCACGTAGATTATGCCACGTGAAGTCCTGGAAACAACTGCTACACTTCATCAATATACCTGCCAGTGTCACAGTCATAATAATTAAATAATTCATTTATTATTAATAATAATAATAACAACAATAACAATAATAACAATAGCAGCAACAACAACAACAACAACAACAACAACAACAATAATAATAATAATAATAAATGATAACAACAACAATAATAATAATAATATGTGGGGAGAGGTATTGACAATGTGATCGACAGTGTGATGTCAGACCTTAAATTATTGTCAGTTAAGGTGTTTTTGTATTGCTAGTCAACCTCTACAAAAAGAATTAGGTGACGACGATAGTCACAACATCATTGGCAGGGTGACCATGTATAAAACTGTGCATATAGCATGTATACAGTCAACAAAACCATCTTCTACACTGCATGCATCTTGGCTACATGAAATCGACTTAGCTGCCACCTGGTGACCTGTACTCAGTGGGATACAGGAGCTTGGATAGTCATCTTGACAAAAAAGTAGCTGACGGTGATCGACTGTAGCCATTTGGTTTGTGCAAAGTCTGCGTGACCACAAACTCTACATACCTGAGGTAGGTGGAGCTATGATTGCCTATAACTCAGACCATGTAGCCAGATGGATTGAGAGAGAGATAAGTGATCCTTCAGCTTTTGTGTCTGCTGCTACATCCATCCCAGGCCCTGTAATCTTGAAATTGCACCTTTTTTTAATATCAAACATAATTATATGTATTATATACTGTACACGTAGACCGACCGAATGCATGGCGGAAGCGGCCTTCCCCAGTGCAAGGACCCCATAATAACAAGTATGCATATTTTCACCTAACAACCAGTAACTAGCTACTCAACACAATGACATCACACACATCATAGTAACAGTTGCTATCCACCATATTCAGAGGTAACCTGACATGCATTTACCTATCATTATGCAGCTTTACCCAGTAAATGAAAACCCATTAAAGTTCAGTACTAGGTCTATGGATTCCTAGTGCCCACACAATTGTATCCTAGCAAATAGGGAACTTTCTGAAAGAGGGAGTTGCACTACACTGTATACGGTGGCGCCAACGTAGTTGCTGTGGATACACACTCAATTTGCTATTCTCTAGACATACCTCAGAGCTCGAGCTGAAAAGCCTTCTCCATATCCAGGGACGTACTCGAACTCGGGTATTCATCTCGAGCTGGATGCACTACCCCGCGTAGCAAGACCCTTTACCCACCGTTACGCTAGCGTGAGAGTCATCAAAACCTTGTTTGGATAGAGAGACGTTGTATTTCAAGTCTGCTGCTACAACTATCTAAAATTTGCTCAAGGATTATTTTTCTCTCTCTCGCAATTGCTCAAGATTTTTTTTTTTTTACTTTTGTCTTTGTTTACTGTCCAGTAATTGTTATCCGTAGTTTTCCGTTATGCTTATGTGTAGTTTTTCCGTTATGAGATTATTAGCCGAAGCATTCGTCTTGTACGCATTGGTGTTTGCGTTTTTCTTCTCTTCTTAGAGAGAAAGCCCACTCCGTCTCTTCTCCGTTTCTTCACCTCAGCCTAGCGTTTAGCTGATGCGGGTGACCGGAGCTTGATTCAAAGTGGCTGTGCCCACATATTTTGATGCAGTTCTCTGCCTACAGGATAATGTTACTTTCATCTTCAAAATGTGAAAGCCATTGCACATTCATGATACTACTTGATCTGCTTGACTTGTCCACGAAGTGTTGCAAGTGTTCTCTATGATGCACCCATAAGCATCCACTTTTCTTTTTTCCTGAAGGTCATCTCTCTCATAGTGCACCACCATCTCCCTTGTCCGTAGAATCACCAGTTTGCTCCTCTATCTTCCTCCAATTCACTACTGTCTGTCCAGCACACCTCATCATCATTCTCAAATTGCAATTCCCTCCAAGTTGAACAACACAGACCTGCTTCACCGAACCCCTCATTCCTTCTTCTCCTCTCACTTATTCACCTGGACTAAGCAGAGAGTATGTCATGATTGCAGCCATGACTGGACTGCTTCTCCATGGCATAATCCTGGCATTACACCTCATGATGACATCAATACAGTATAGATTACTATATACTGGATTAGGGCTTCAGCTAGGGATATAGCTAGGACAATGACTAGGGTTAGAATCAGGACAATGACTAGGGTTAGGGTGAGGGCAGTAGCTAGGGTTATGGCAAGGGCTAGAGCAATGCAATACTCATGATGTCATCATCACGATTTAAAGCTAGGATAAGTTCCTATGCTTCAGGGAATGAGCCTATTATTGACTCCTCTTCAAACAGAGCATGCACACTCCTTTGCCCTCATATTCTTCATGCCAACAACAATTCTTCCCAGCTTCTTGTTGCTGTGATATTTGATTAGAACCAAGCAAAAAAGGACTGAGAGAATCTACATTGGACTGTCTCTACTATTAACAGAAGAGCTATTAACAGAAGAGCAGTGACAGGCTTCACTGTTACCACTAATCCATCCAGATTCTTCCCAGCAACATGGGAACATCACTTGTACTAAAGCTTAGTTGGGTAGTCTGTCTAAGCTCTAGTTAATGAGTGAGGTGTATGATCAAGTTTCTTAGGATGTCTGAACAAAAGTGTAGTTTCTCAAACCCTAAATCCCATAGAGATAAGTAAAGGGTCTGGCAATGCTGCTGAAGTTGTAGATGAGTAGTCCACACGTTTCACAAGTTTTATTTTTTATTGCTATGAAATATGGTATCCGTGTCTGATTAAGGACATATACTAGAAAAGGGCCACAAAGTTTATACTAAATGACTATAAGATGTGCCACAGTGAAAGATTGAACATGTTTCCTCTTATGTATGTTAGAACTAATGTTCTATATAATTATGTAAAGAACACACTTTAACATCTACAACTGCTCCACTGGATCTAGATCATTCATGAAAATGAATATATCTTACAGCCTTCTCAATAATGAATTTTACTCTTTACATTTCAACTAGATGCTCTAACCTTCATCAGGAAACATATCTTACTCAAAAATAGATACCAGAAAAGATATCTTTAATAGGATATATATGTACCTAAACTATTGAATTTTCTGCCTACAATTGACTTCTGTGCATAATTAAGAACATTGAGAAGCACTTAACAAATCGCTTACTTAGCAACTCAATCATTCATGCACTTTTTTCACTTCACGTCCTGTGCCAGATGTTCAACCAACAGTCTGAATTTCAATACATTCCCTTAATTATAGTTGTTATTTTATCCTGCATGCCAAGCCTAATTAGCAGCCCTGCAGTACTTGGCTCATTCCTTCTCTCTTTCCTTTGTCACACATTGTTTGCATACTCTGAAGTAATATCAACTACAACTGTTGCTCACAGTCACAGCACATCAGACATCTATTATTGCTAGCATAGCAACGAGCAGGGAATGTGAGGCAGAATGAAGGTAAAGGGTATATACCACCTTATACTCATGGTAGACATTTGCTTCTTATGAGCACTCCCAGCATAAAAATCGATTGCCTGAACAAACTTAAGAGGTTTGTAATAGCAACAAGACCAAACTTTTCCGACCATGAAGCCACATATGGGGGTTAAGATCATGGTGAAGGGTGTTGCCAACTCGGGGAGAAACCATTCTCCAGTGTTGGGTATTATAGAGCAGAGCCAACCGCAACATTTTGGAGGTCCCAGATGATGACAGCTCATTGATCAAAGATGATGTTTTGAATAATTCCTTCCCTCTAGAGGAAATTGAAGATGCTATGAAATAGAACTCAGGCCCGTAGGAAACCTGTACGGCAACTAAGCCACACCGACAATGGGAGTGGCTTTACTTGCTACCACACCCAACTTATACTCTATCTAATAGCACTCCTTTTGGAGCTACAGCAGGATTCATACAGAAATTTTTGTTAGGGGGGGGGGGGGTTAGATGTTTGATTCTGAAATATATATTAATCGCTCTCATGAATAATAATTATAACAATCATCTGCAGGGCTTTCCACAGGATATAGAGGGATTCGGGGGGGGGGGGGGGGGAATGTGTACCTAATTGGCAGACTGTGCAGGGTATTCAAGGGTAGGGGGATCTGGGGGAAGGTTCCCACTTTTTACAATCTCAAAATTGCTTGAATTTGAACTTGGCTATGACTGTTATGCCAAAGAAAATATTACAGAATAAGTTTGGGGTGTGAGTTGTGTTTTATTATTATTTTTGGGGGTGTGATCGGGATCTGAGTTGTTGTTGTTTTGTGGGTGGGGGGGATAACGCAGGACTCCACCCCCCTATATGAAAACCTGCTACTGGTTGCCACAGTCGTATAATTATGGTGTATATTGATAATTAAATGTATGTTTTACTGTTATAATAATGTCTCTGTGTGACCATCCAGCGCTGAAATTGTGGGCCCTATAAAGTACTCTACATATTGAGGAGAATTTACTTAAGGAACTTCACTTACATTATATTACATGACAATGTTACTATATATATGACAATTAAACAGGTGTTTCAAATTTAAAATTGTCCGAAGATTCCACTTCTGTGCTCACTTTCTGCAACAAACTCAATAAGGCATGATTTCAAGTTAAGTTCATCGATCCTCTCCTTGTGTACATGAATTACCATTAAATTATCTATGAAGGAGGCAATTAACTGACCTCTGGGACATTGTGTCAGATCACCCTATGGATTAAACCCAACCACCTTCAAATTGATTTATATTTGGTGTATGGGGTAACTGAGGCCGGAAAAGGCAAGTTTTAAAACCATCAGATCGACGGTTTTCCATGCTATAACCAGGCCATATTTTGGGGGGAAATGGGCATGGCCACCAATTTTGAGATGACCAGATCTCCATAATAGTGGGCCAATTTTATTGACATTGGTGTCCGTAGAAAGGTAAATTCATGTGGAATCCAAATCTGCCATTATATTTTATGTGAGCAATTTCAAGTATAATAACCTTTTGACCTTTACTTGACATTGAATTTGACCTTGTATATAGATCACATGACCTTGAGATGAACTTTGGTGAAAATTATACCACATGCTCTCTACAAAATATCAGGTGTAATATTTTTTGTTTGTTTCTAGCTCTTCTCAAAGTATGTATACTTGGTGCCAAAATGTGATGTTCCTATAATAATTATATCAACAAACTCGATCTTGACATAATAAAATTACAATTGTCTTCTCAATAATCAACTTGAATTTTTAATCTCCTCTTCTCTGGAAGGCAAGAGCATCTGGTGGAAACGTCCAGAGAGTAAAAATTCAAGTTGATTATTGAAGTAATTTAGTTTGAGATCAAGTGTATATAAAGTCATTGTTGCAGTCTGATTGAGAATGAATGCAACTAAAGTGGCAATAACAATCCTTCAGTTCCTTGTCTAAAATCATTATCAACAGCTAAAAACAATCACATCCAAATTTGTAAATGTAGTTCATCCTGCTCATGAGGGTTTGTTTGATGACCATAATTATTTTCAACCTTGGTATTATGCCAGACAATTTACTAAAACCATTCAAGTTAGGGAGGATTCAGAAACGAGTCTGGAATGTATTCCAAAGCCTATGACTCTAGAGAATAGATCAATGTGAAGTTGTTTCTCGACCGTTTTTACATATATAGGTAAATATGGCAAGTGATTGTGATGCTAACTATATTATATCTATTATTTATGCATGTTGTTATCTAGTAGACATTTTAGTAAAACAAAAGTTTGATTACTCTTGAGAGTTCCCTTTGGTAGATCTAGATAAATCAAGCTGGTGCTGGATGCCTGTATATACTAGAACAATGAACAAACGAAACTTATAAATTTAGGCTAGCCACATTACCTACCAGTATAGTGCTCTTCCAACAAATACTTTACGAGGTGAAATTAATTGCTGAAATACTGTAGCTCACCTGTGTATTAGTACCTATAAATTCATTTTGCTGCCGGAAGTATATAAGAGATGCAACACACGGAAAGCCTCTCCAGTTGAGATATTGGCAAATATTACGATCCAACCTCCTTGTGGTAAAGGATTAACTCCTGGAGGTTTCCAACATGCAATAGCTATATATGAGGAGGGTGAATATATAGTGGGTCTAGAATAATCTGGTATATATATAAAGATCAATAAAATATTGCCCAGGGGAATAGTGAACTCTATTAGGACAAGAGTATATATATAGGACAAAACACAAGGAATCATGATCAGTGGAGAGGAGTATATTATATATATAGGACAAAACACAAGGAATCATAGTTCTGATTTAGGACAGGAGTATATATATAGGACAAAACACAAGGAATCATGATGATCAGTTCTGACTTAGGAGAGGAGTATATATATATATATATATATATATTACAAAACACAAGGAATCATGATGATCAATCAGTTCTGATTATCCTACACCAGATAATTATGTAGAAAACAACAACTTGTGTAGGATCTACTGTATATATGCGAGGCCCAACTGGTCTCCAAGTTAGTGAGTACACAAGTACAATTACACGCAAGAACTGATGAATGCTAATAATCAAAGTTGTGGTTGAAGTGATGATATGGTCGCAGGCCTACTCCAGTGGTATGACAGCCACACCCACACCTCCCTGATGCTGGTTCATAGGTGGGCCCGCACTCCACTGCTCCACGTCCAGGTCGTAGATCTCCACAGAGTTGAGGTTAGACAGACCGTCATACCCACCGATGGCGTATATCTGATGAGCAATAGTAGTGACACCAACACGACCTACATAGCCAAAGATGATCTCACCGTTTATTAAACTACAACATGATAAACTAAACAACAACAACAACAACAACAAGAGTTCTAGCTGTTGTCGTCTTCTGGCACTCAACTTAGAGGCAGAGGTGCGACCATACCGAGGTTACGAGCGCCCACAGTCGGCACCTAATCCTAATAACTCAGCAAGCTAAGCACATGGCCAGGCATTGGTAAATTCTGCTCAAATCTCGACCATTCACTCGATATATTTTCTTTCTGAGTTGTTCTCAGTTCAGCTCAATTATGCTGACTGACAAAGTTTCATGTCGATATTGAGAGCTCGTCCATATAAGTCTGCTTGGCAATGAATCCCCATCAATAATTACTCTAATACAGTAATAATAAGATTTCCTGCTGTTCACCTGAGGCATAACGGCAGAACTAAAACTTGATTTTAACTCTCACCATCGAATTACTGGAAGAGTTTATAATGCCAAGTCAGTTTGTAGCTCAGAACTCTATAAACCAGGTTTGTAGCTCAGAACTTCATAAATCACTCAGAACTCTATAAACCAGGTTTGTGGCTCAGAACTCTATAAACCAGGTTTGTGGCTCAGAACTCTATAAACCAGGTTTGTAGCTCAGAACTCTATAAACCAGGTTTGTAGCTCAGAACTCTATAAACCAGGGTTGTAGCTCAGAACTCTATAAACCAGGTTTGTAGCTCAGAACTCTATAAACCAGGTTTGTAGCTCAGAACTCTATAAACCAGGTTTGTAGCTCAGAACTCTATAAACCAGGCTTATAGCTAAGAACTCTATAAACCAGTGTTGTAGCTCAGAACTCTATAAACCAGGTTTGTAGCTTAGAACTCTATAAACAGGTTTGTAGCTTAGAACTCTATAAACAGGTTTGTAGCTCAGAACTCTATAAACAGGTTTGTAGCTCAGAACTCTATAAACCAGGTTTGTAGCTCAGAACTCTATAAACCAGGTTTGTAGCTCAGAACTGCTGTAAATATTATGCATCCTAATTTCGTACCTACCACACAATGAATATATGCTGGGATTACCAATCTGAGCAAGCATTCGTCGAATAACTGAACTTTGAACCTTAACTTTGATTGTCATGCTAAATATAATATTTGAGTGCTTTCTTAATTATCAAAAATACAACCCAGCAGTCAACTAATGAGTGAAGTAACCTTGAAAACTGCTATATATATATTATATGTAAATTGAACCTATAGGCTAATAACAAATGCCGAAACTGCCACCCCGAATTCTACAATTTGAGGTCAGCCTATTTTGGTACGTGTTTGTCGTATGATGGGCACAATATTTTCACAGACATGATGTCACTGTATAATGCGTGCAATATTCATTGATATGTCAACGTCTGTATATGGACGTGTTGTAATAATAATGGATATCATATACAACTTCAAAATGTCCCTGACAAAACCTTCTTTTTTTTCCATATGAGAAAGGTATCCGGTTGACGTTCAATATAAATGCATCATTATATAGTTTTAGAATCCTCCCAATGAGCACTTCGATGTGAACCAGTCAGTTTGGACCTTACCTCAAGTGTTTCACATAAACAGTATTTACACCCCCATGAAAGTGCAGAGCAGTGTTTCAGCTATATAGGCCTCAAGATTATTGTAGATATATCTAAGTCGCTCCAATCAATCTTCATGTATGTGGGGTAGGGTAGCAGTCATTGTCACCAGAGAAAATGACATGCTAGACTTAGTTGCCTAGTCATTTGGGAGGGAAGGGGGGGAGGGGGGGTTGTCAAAAGCGCCAACGGTCCACATTTCATGATCCCTCCCTCCCCTTAGTTACCGGGAAGTAACACACTTCAAATTAAGTGCATAAATAGAGCTGGAAGCTAACTATAATATAAAAAGTTACTGCCCATACGCGATGTAGTTTTTTTTTATTGACAAAACCCAGAGCTCCACATGGCACTGTTGATGGTAAGTGAGATAAGAATAAGGTTCTACTAGGAAACCTGGGTAAGATGAAGCTGTACATATTTTCCCCATTTGCTCTGACTATTTTCCCGGTATAATTCCTGATGCTACATGTAAGAAGCACCTATTTTTTCCAAAAAGTCATGTCAGACCAACAACATAATATAGGTAGGCATTTTAACAAACTAACTTCTCCGATAGTTCATAGGACTCAGGAGTGTCCACTGGCTAGATTCTGGATCATAGCACTCCATTGTGTTGAGGAACGTGGTTCCATCGAAGCCTCCTACACTGCAACATAAAACCAGAATAATATCGTCAGAATCTCGCTGTACATTGGGGGGGAAGTAGGTGGGAATATTGGGGGAAGCAGGTTGGCACATTAGAGGGAAGCAGGTGGGTATATTGGGGAGAAACAGGTATAGGTACATTGGGAGGGGAAGTAGGTGGGTGCATTGGGAGGGGAAGTAGGTGGGTGCATTGGAGGAAACTGCATATAGTAACCACAAGTCTACATATACTGACACACACACTCACTGATGCTGATAGAGACACAGAACATAGAGATACAAAACTCTACACATACTGACACACACACACATACACTCACTGATGCTGATAGAGATACAGAACTCTAAATCTGGAATTCTTCGTGCTTGAAACCTCCAAACATAATAGTGACACTAGACAGCAGCCTGAATCATACACTAACTGTCTATTGAACTTTGATTCTCAGGAAAGAGAGAAGTGAAAACTGACAAAGAGCTTTCTCCCGATGCTCTTCAGTTGTTTGACACTCCCTAGATGGCAGTGGGAGCAGGGTATGTGACCACCCCTAGAGGTGTCCGAGGAGCTGGCTCCCTGGAGCCTTGATTTAGGAAGCATCAATCAACAGAAGAGGACTGCTGCTGCACTCAAAGGCTCTTGGTGAGTTTTAACTTGTTATTCCTGACAAACCTAGAGTAATGGACTGACACTTTACTGCATCTTGCTGTTGTCTCATTGAACAAGAGGTCAGGGAAGAGTTTTTTTACGGTTGCTCTGGAGGGCCAGATTTCTATGCTCATCTCATCAGATCAATTCCACAAGAGAAACCGATGAAGCTAGTACGAGACGGCTAGATCATAGTTCTCCCCAGAGCGTTTAAGTTCAGAATTCATTTGTGGGTGTGGTTGGTGAAATTTTGCAGCAGTTCCATCTCTACAGTAGCTATAGTTGCAGCTAGACATGCTGAAGCTTTGATTTGTTCCACACGAGGTGTTCCTAGCAGTTAAAAAAAAAGCTCAAGAAGGCTGGCATTGATTACAAAATATATATGGAAGTTGGACTTTCCATGGATGTTCAAGTTGGAGGATAGGCAAAGTATGGTGTGTTCTCTCTGCTGAAAACATAATCACAGACACGAGTTGCCATAGACCGAGCGACCTATAGGTCGACCTGCCTATTACCACTCTAACAAGAAGCTTACAGAAGCATGCCAAGAGCAAGTGCCACACCATGGCAGTTAAGATGGAGGCTGACTTGGGCTTGGGGAGATGGTGCAGTGCCTGGGAGAGATTGTAGCTTAGCACTCACATTCCACCTACAGAGCCTCCATATTTCATTCCCTCTGTGCAGTCTTGCTTGTAAACAGCACCACAATAGTTACCTCAACCATGACATGTTTCAAGATAATTATATTCATTGAACATTCAGGCTTCAGTATTTGATGCACATGTCAATCGTATTATGCCCTGCTCATTATATGATGCTAATCTTATTCATAGCTCTTTTACATGCAACAATATTGTGCCTAGTCCAGTGGTCTGCCTGCATCCCGTTAATGCAATAAAGAATAGAAGTCCAGAAATGCAGACCATACTACTGCCTTATAGACTACCACTAATGGTTGCAGTCAAGGCTACTTCTGCCAGATTGATGGTATTCACCCCCTAATAACTATGTGAATATGTAACCCACAACCCAGTACTTGCAAGATAAATGCATTGTATTTCCACGTTGTATCACGCGGGAACTATTCAATTCATTAGCTGCCTGCTGCGCGTACTATTCGAGGGCACGAACTGATCAAGGGCGTGCCTATTTCACTGAGCATGGGCACCAGTTTAGTTAAAACGGCACATGGGTGCCAAGTGTGGGCCTGGCTTTTAAGAGGTGCCCTCAGGCACAGTTGACGAGACTATTGAGAGGTGTAGCTTGTTAGCAGTTGTTGGAGCAAAACAATGTTGAAAGCAAAGATATTAGTAGTAAGTTTATTAAGTAGTTAGTTGGCTTCTATAACAGCTTCATCCTGTTGTAGGGTCTCCTCAAACTCTCCCTCGCTGATGCTGGCGAAGGGATCATCTCCACTGTCATCAGTATTGTTGAGGTGAATGGTCTCTGTGGTGATGGCCTCTGCATCATAGAATTTGTACCTTGCAGGTGCTGTTGTGATGGACAGTTCCTCTGTCATGGTTGGACTGGAACTGCAGACGAGACGCAAGACCACACACGCACAATATTGGCTGTTGTTGCTTGTGTATTAATTGTCAAATAAGGGTGGGATATATGTGCACGAACTATTCGAGCATGCGAGGTTATTAAGGGTGCGAAGTAATAGAGGAAATACGGCATGTACGCGTGGTGACCCACAACCCTACGGTGGCTAGATACATATATGTGAATAGGGTGAACTCCGACCCTACACCTTCTAGATCCATGTGCTCATCGCTTCTTACCTAAACAACTTCCCCCTCGCAGCAGTGACGCCCACTCTACACCTGCGAGACTGCATAGGAGTCACCATGGTCCACACCTTCTCCACCGGATCATAACGCTCCACAGTATTAAATATAGACAACCCATCATGTCCTCCTAGACATGTACATATAGACAGTCATACATGTAAATACATAGATACATACTATACACACACACATATATAGACAACCCATCATGTCCCCCTATGCATGTACATATAGACACAGTCATACATGCACATACATAGATACATACTATACACACACACATATATAGACAACCCATCATGTCCCCCTATGCATGTACATATAGACACAGTCATACATGTAAATACATAGATACATACTATACATACACACATATATAGACAACCCATCATGTCCCCCTATGCATGTACATATAGACACAGTCATACATGCACATACATAGATACATACTATACATACACACATATATAGACAACCCATCATGTCCCCCTATGCATGTACATATAGACACAGTCATACATGTAAATACATAGATACATACTATACATACACACATATATAGACAACCCATCATGTCCCCCTATGCATGTACATATAGACACAGTCATACATGCACATACATAGATACATACTATACATACACACATATATAGACAACCCATCATGTCCCCCTATGCATGTACATATAGACACAGTCATACATGTAAATACATAGATACATACTATACACACACACATACACATATATAGACAACCCATCATGTCCCCCTATGCATGTACACAGATATAGTATACATGTACACACAATATAGCATACACATACATACACACTGTAACACATCTATATCGCTGTTGCTCTTGTTGTCATAGCAACACCTAAATTCACAGGGTGCTAATGGGGCTGACCTACTACATAGATGTAGTTGGCGATGACAGCAGAGCCAGCCGCACTTCTGCAGGTATGCATGGCGGGAGCCATGTCCCACTGGTTGCGGCTAGTGTTGTACCTGCAGCAGCACATGCAGACATGCATATATCCATGTGGACAGTAACAGCTGGCAGAGAGCATCCATTAAAACTTGTGTGTGTGTGTGTGACTGTTTGTCCTTTATACACTCAAAAACTACCCCCACAAACTAACTACATGTATATACATAATATGTTCTGTATCTGCATGACCAGTAGATGGTTTTAGGTTTTTATTTTTCAGAATAAAAAATAAAAATAAAAATAAGTAGTAATATAATAACAACAACAACAACAATAATATAAAATAAAATAAAATCCCTCCAGCTTCTGCTAAAATAGTATGGCACTTGCAATTGTCAGCCATTCTTATTAGGCATATACCTGCACATATGCTTTTCACATTCCTGATGATAGCTCACAAATTATGCAACATTGTGGCACTACCAATGAACCACACTAGCTATGTTACAGCTCGGATAAAACAAGCAGTTTGCTGACGAGGCTGCCTCTAGCACTACGCTGTTCCTTCCTGCAGCTTTGGTGTGGGTGTCTCTGCTGGTGATAACCTCTATATAGCACTACTCTGTTCCTTCCTGCAGCTTTGGTGTGGGTGTCTCTGCTGGTGATAACCTCTATATAGCACTACTCTGTTCCTTCCTGCAGCTTTGGTGTGGGTGTCTCTGCTGGTGCTGAACCTGATGATGATTGGACTGCACCACAGAGACTGGCAATACTGAACAGAGGAATATATTCTAGAGGCTTAAAAACATTTGTGCCTTTCAAGGGCAAACAGATATGGTATGTGGTGTGTCTTCCGCTATGTAACCCAGGAATACCACCCCCGAATATTTAACACCTTGAAAATATCCCCTTGTACAGTGCATTCCTCTGAACGGTAAGGAATTGTCAATTGCCTTACACTTCCACAGTGCAGAGACTGCTGTTTCCATCGTAGCCGCCAATGATGTAAATGTTTTCTCCGATGACAGCGATGCTCAGAGCACTCCTCCTGCTGCTCATAGGAGACCTGCCTTCCCACTCCAACTCCTGAAGAAAAAGGACGAAGAGAAAAGAAGATGAAGGCTAAAAAAAAAAAAACACTACAGCTACGAACTTATTGCACATATGAAACGCAGACACATATGAAACGCAGAGTTGGTGGAGTGCATCATTTAGAAGTAGTGTTTAATAAGTGCCTAATCGCAGTTAAGCACTGGTTGTTGTGCAGGTTGGAGTGGGCTGGTTGTTGTCAGGTTGGAGTAGGCTGGTTGTCGTGCTGGTTGGAGTAGGCTGGTTGTTGTGCTGGTTGGAGTGGGCTGGTTGTTGTTGTCTGGGCAAGAAGCCATGGACTTCTTAGACTTAACTTATGCATGCATATTCCATCCACCGTCACTCTTATTCATTCCATGTCTTAATTACCTTCCCCATACACTTCAGCAGCTCATTAGCTACATCAAACGTTCCACTCATTAACTTGCATTCAATCACATCCAATTATCACTCACTCTAACTTAATCATGTATCTATGCCATGCAGCACTGTCTTACATTCCTTATTTGATCATGTCCTACTTTTCCCGCTCCTTTCCAACCAATCCCTGGCCTCCACTCCATTCACTCCACCCTCTCTCAATCCTTACTATACAAGCCTTCACTCACTTCACTTCCGTTCAGTTACACTTGTTACACTTCCCATCCCAGTATCTAATAGTTGACCTTCTATTATCCAATCGTGAACTCCGTCACCTCGCGCCCATTCTAGCGGAGAGTCTAAGTTCTCCTAGCTCCAGACCCTCAACCACTTGGCCTTACAACCCAAGTCTAGCCAGAGAGAACATTCTTGCTCCACAGTCAGGACAAAGTAAAAGCCTGACCATACATAAATTTGGTCCTTCGAGCCGGATAGGCAGAACATCAGCTCCATTTCCGATTCATCATGTCTAGCAAGGACATCGACCAACTCAGGAAAAGTCGTTCTTCCTACGTTGGAGTAGTCACCCGTCTGAGGAATCGATACCTACGAATTGCGGACGGCGATCCCTCCACCTTTGACCTCGGAGCCATGACGGACAGTCTGGCATCCCTTGAAAAGTCAGCCACACATTGTCGAAAGGTCCAGGAAGAGATCTGTGACTTTGACGTGGCATCCAGTGACATTCCCTTCATTCTAGAAGAAGAGCTTGACGTGGGAGAGGCGTTCGAGGAGAGTGTGGAAGCAACCAGCTCTCTCATCAACCGCCTCGGGGCAATTCGACGTGCTCAACGAACATCAAGCACTCTACGATCCGATCTTGAGGATCTAGAAGAACTCACTCGCTCCAACCCAAGTCAAGACTATTCAGTCTCCTTGGCCCAGCTATCAAGCTCGTTCCAACAACTCCGGACAACGGTGGATGACTCTACAATCCACGGCGACCATCTCATACACAGGGAACTCGCCCAGCTCAAGTCAAGGCTCCATTCTCTCAATTCAAGAGAAAGAGAGCCTACTTCATCCACCGTTGTTACATCCATGGCAGCTCCGTCCAAGTCCCGTCCTGTTCAGCTGCCCAAACTCCATCTTCCCACCTTCGACGGGAACCTCATGAACTGGGCTCCATTCTGGTCCCAGTTCAAAGCAGCCGTAGACTCCAACAATGAGCTCACGAACGAACACAAGCTTGCTTATCTTCGTGACGCCATAAAGGATACATCCGTCAGATCTCTCCTCTTCTCCGGAGCAGAGAGAGATGGCCTCTATGAGGAAGTAGTGAAACTCCTCCACCAGAGGTTTGACAAGGGGAGAGTGATTCATGCCAATTATTGCCACACTCTCACAGAACTCTCCTCTGTCAAGGCCAGCAAAACGGATCTCCACCAGTTCGTGGACACGGTCAAGCATGCCTTGTCCGGTCTCAGACACACGGGACAGGACGATCTACCCTCATTCCTCACGTCCATGCTAACACCTTGCCTTCCCAAGCCATTACAGGTGGAATGGGAGGTACATTCCCGGGACTCCAAACGCGTCCCACCAGTGGAAGACTTTTTGGAGTTCGTTGCTTTTCGAGCTGACGTCCTCTCCACACCAACTACCTCTACAAAGACCATGGATCCACCTGTGCATACATCTCACAGCAGACCTGATCACCCACCTAAGGGACACCGGGCTGCAATCCACTCCTCCACACCTCGGCACTCAACCTACGGACCCAGCAACGGATTCAGGTATGAGTGTCAGTTGTGTCCAGGTAGCAAGCATCCTCTATTTCAGTGCACAGTGTTCAATGGATTGAGCATTCAACAAAGAATGGAGCATATGAAGACTAGAAAGTTGTGCTTTAACTGTCTGGCCCCAGGTCATCAGACTGGGGATTGTAGGAGTGTTGCTCGTTGTAGGTCTTGTGGAGGTAAGCACCACACCTTGGTGCACAGGGAGCATAGTTCTCCTTCTGTTGTAAGTGTAGTCGCAGCAAGCAACACAGCCCCAACAACTGAAGTCACAATGCCAGTGGTCAATGTAATGGCAGCTAATGCCAGTGCTCCATCTAGCATCCCCACAGCATTGCCAAGCTGTCTTATGATGACCAGCCAGGTGCTGGTCAAAGGCCCGGGTGGTAGGCAAATCATGGCTAGGGCACTCCTAGACTCAGGAGCCACAATGTCTTTAATATCCAACAGAGTGGCACAATCCCTTCAATTACCTAGGCAAGCCACCACCGTTAGCTTCTCGGGTGCTCAAGCCACACCATTGCAGGTAGCCCAGGCCATCACTCAGGTCTCATTATGTCCCACGACCAGCGACAACCCCATTCTCTCTGTCACAGCGGCCATCGTGCCCAAGGTCACGTGTGACCTCCCACTGCAAGGCGCCTCTCATGTGCGGGACATGCCACACATCAAGCCCTTAACCTTAGCAGACCCGACCTTTCATTTACCGGGTAGGGTCGATCTCCTCTTGGGTTGTGACATAATCCCAGACATCATGCTCCCGGAGCATCTAGTGGGTCCCAAGCACGCCCCCATGGCTGTTAAGACAGTGTTCGGATGGGCCATCTTGGGTGAATACTTACCTCACAACTCCCAACAGTCCATCAATGCTATTACTCCAGTTGAGGTCAGTCCCATGGACGACCTACTTACCCGTTTTTGGGAGATTGAAGAGCCACCCAATGACACACCCACTTTCACTCCTGAGGAGGAGTCTGTCCAACGGCATTATGCCAGCTCACACATCCATGTTGCTCAACCGGGTTACTATCAGGTATCCCTGCCTAGGGTCAGTCATCACACTGACCTAGGCCTGAGCAGGCCTCAGGCCTTAGATCGCTATCTTTCCAATGAAAAAGCTCTCATCAGGAGGGGTACCCATGAGGCCTTTCAGGCAGTCGTACGTGAATACATAGATCTCGGTCATGCCGAGAAAGTTCCACCATCAGACCTTACATCCTCCAAAGAGCATTACTACTTGCCCATGCATGGGGTGAGTAAGTCCAGCAGCACAAGCACTAAATTAAGGGTGGTGTTTGATGCAAGCGCCAAGAGTTCCAACCAGTTGTCCCTTAACGATACTCTGTCTACGGGTCCAACCTTGTATCCCACTCTAGAAACCATACTCCTTCGGTTTAGGCTACATTCAATTGCACTCAGTGCGGACATAAGTAAAATGTATCGGGCGGTGCATTTGGACCCCAAGGACAGAGATCTCCATCGTTTTATCTGGAGAGAACAGCCCCCAGAACCCTTGGTTGACTTTCGCATGACGAGAGTAACCTTTGGGGTCTCCTCTTCACCTTACCTAGCCATCAAGTCTTTGCAACAGACAGCCCATGATTTTGGCCATCAGTACCCAGTTGCCTCTCCTCTAGTACTAGATTCATTTTATGTAGACGATCTACTTACTGGTGCAGAGACGCCTGAGCAGGCACTGCACATGCACGAAGAGTTGAGAGCCCTACTGCTTAAAGGCGGCTTTGACTTGAGGAAGTGGAGAAGTAGCTCTCCAGTGGTCCTAGATTCTATCGATCCTTCGCTATTGGAGACAACGCCAATACAGGACCTCACCAACAACGATCAATGCAAGTATCCCAAGGCACTCGGGGTGGAATGGGATTCCTCCCAGGACACAATGTCCACCTCCCTAAGCTTACCCAGCAACTATGCGTCCACTAAACGTGGCATTATTTCAGATGTAGCCCGCACGTTCGACGTTCTGGGATGGCTAGCCCCAACCATAGTCACCATGAAGATGCTTTACCAGAGGATATGGGAGGAAAGGTTAGCCTGGGATGACCCATTGCCTCAGCCGTATGTACAACAACACTCAAAGTGGAGACAAGAACTCCACCTCCTTTCTAGTAGGAAGCAGCCTCGCTGCTACTTTACAAGGTCAGCCACCAGACTCACGCTCCAACTGCATGGGTTCTGCGATGCCTCCCTTCAGGCCTATGCAGCTGTCGTTTATGTCAGGGCAACCTATTCCAACCACCCTCCTACTTGCGCCTTGGTAACGGCAAAAACCAGAGTAGCCCCTTTAAAACCGCTTTCAATCCCTCGCTTAGAGTTGTGTGGTGCTGCACTGTTGGCCAAACTATTATCGTCCGTAAGGAAAGCCCTAAAGGTCCCTCTTAGTGACGTGCATGCATGGTGTGACAGCACCATTGTTCTTTCCTGGCTCGATGGGAGCCCCAAGCGGTTCAAGACATTTGTCGGGAACAGGCTGTCCACCATTCTCACTGATATACCATCTTCCACGTGGCATCACGTGCCCACAGTACAGAACCCGGCAGACTGTGCCTCACGGGGCCTGTTGCCCAGCGAGCTTGTAGATCACGCTTTGTGGTGGGAAGGACCTCCATGGCTAACGGCAGAACCATTTACTATGCCCATTCAGCCACTGTTGGGATCCGACAGCACACCGGAGCTGAAAGCAGCCTGCTTGTCAGTAATTCCGGTTCCTCCTGTCTGGATCGAAGAAAGGTACAGCAGTTATCACAAGCTCGTACACGTGACTGCTTGGTGTCATCGATACCTCACAAACCTTCGAGCGTCAAGGCGCAAGCACCCTCTCACTCTTACTCGACATCTCAGCACAACCGAAGTCGAATTGGCCGAGCAGCTCCTTTTTCGCAGAGCTCAGTCTCAGACATTTCCTGATGAGCTTCACAACCTCACTCACAACAAACCACTCAAACCATCAAGTGCACTTAACCCATTAACACCATTCATGGATCAACATGGGCTCATCCGGGTTGGTGGTAGATTGTCATCATCTCACCTCACCCACTCACAAATGCATCCTATTATATTATCCAGCCAGAGCAGGATTTGTTACTTAATGTTCTACAGCAAACATGTTTCGCTGGGCCATTGCGGCCCAAGCTTGATTTTGTCCGCTACAGGCAATCGCTTCTACATCCTTGGCGCCAGACGCCTGTCCAGAAGCATCTTCCGGAGTTGTGTTCTCTGTAGACGAGCTACTGCCCACACTCAGTCCCAGATGATGGGACAGCTCCCGACTTCCAGAACAACACTCAATCCACCCTTCACCATATGTGGCGTTGACTATGCCGGCCCGTTCTTGATGAAGAAGGGCCATACTCGTAAGCCCGTGGTAGTCAAATGTTATCTTGCTGTCTTCGTTTGTTTCGCCACCAAGGCCGCCCACTTGGAAGTCGTTTCCGATGCCTCCACTGAGGCTTTCCTTGGATGCCTCAAGCGTTTCATCTCCCGCAGAGGAAGCCCAGCAGAAATCCACTCCGACAATGGAGGGAACTTCGTCGGAGCCAAGAAAGATCTCAAAGAACTCTATCAACTCCTGGAGAAACCAAACACTCTCTCCGCTATCTCCTCATACCTTCTCTCTGAGAAGGTCCAATGGCACTCCACTCCCGAAAGGGCACCTCATTTTGGGGGACTTTGGGAGGCGGCTGTTAAATCAGCTAAGAGACACCTAAAGAAGGTCATAGGCAGCCAAAAGATGACCTACGAGGAGTTCAACACTGTGGCCATTCAAGTCGAGGCCTGTTTGAACAGCAGACCCTTAACATCCATTACCAGCCACTCAACCGATGGAGTCAGCACGTTGACTCCAGCCCACTTCCTGATCCTCAGAACACCAAGAGCCTATCCTGAAGTTCCTATCACCACCGAGCCATCACTCCATCGCCGGTGGAACATGTGTCAAGCCATGGTCAGCCATTTCTGGAAGCGCTGGTCTGCAGAATATTTGCAACAGCTTCAGAGGCTCCAGAAGTGGCGCAAACCCTCTCCCAACCTCAAGGTGGGAGACATAGTGGTCATCCGTGATGATCACGCGTTCACTCAACATTGGCCCATGGCCAAGGTCCTAGCAACACACCCAGGACAAGACGGACTAGTGCGTGTCGTCACTATCAAGACTGCCACCTCCACACTCAAGCGCCCAGTCACCAAACTGGCCTTGCTGTTGAGCGAATCAGAAGAAACATCAACCGGTCCTCCAGCAACAGACACGCCCAGCGCCTAACAAGAACAAGAACAAGAGCAAGACAAGATCGTCGACCTTCTCTTCTCTTCTCCCCTCCCCCCCCCCAGTATGTCTGGGCAAGAAGCCATGGACTTCTTAGACTTAACTTATGCATGCATATTCCATCCACCGTCACTCTTATTCATTCCATGTCTTAATTACCTTCCCCATACACTTCAGCAGCTCATTAGCTACATCAAACGTTCCACTCATTAACTTGCATTCACTCATTCAATCACATCCAATTATCACTCACTCTAACTTAATCATGTATCTATGCCATGCAGCACTGTCTTACATTCCTTATTTGATCATGTCCTACTTTTCCCGCTCCTTTCCAACCAATCCCTGGCCTCCACTCCATTCACTCCACCCTCTCTCAATCCTTACTATACAAGCCTTCACTCACTTCACTTCCGTTCAGTTACACTTGTTACACTTCCCATCCCAGTATCTAATAGTTGACCTTCTATTATCCAATCGTGAACTCTGTCACCTCGCGCCCATTCTAGCGGAGAGTCTAAGTTCTCCTAGCTCCAGACCCTCAACCACTTGGCCTTACAACCCAAGTCTAGCCAGAGAGAACATTCTTGCTCCACAGTCAGGACAAAGTAAAAGCCTGACCATACAGTTGTGAGGGTTGGAGTGGGCTGGTTGTTGTGCAGGTTGGAGTGGGCTGGTTGTTGTGCAGGTTGGAGTGGGCTGGTTGTTGTCAGGTTGGAGTGGGCTGGTTGTTGTGCAGGTTGGAGTGGGCTGGTTGTTGTGCAGGTTGGAGTGGGCTGGTTGTTGTGAGGGTTGGAGTGGGCTGGTTGTTGTGCAGGTTGGAGTGGGCTGGTTGTTGTGCAGGTTGGAGTGGGCTGGTTGTTGTGCAGGTTGGAGTGGGCTGGTTGTTGTCAGGTTGGAGTGGGCTGGTTGTTGTGCAGGTTGGAGTGGGCTGGTTGTTGTGCAGGTTGGAGTGGGCTGGTTGTTGTGCAGGTTGGAGTGGGCTGGTTGTTGTGCAGGTTGGAGTGGGCTGGTTGTTGTGCAGGTTGGAGTGGGCTGGTTGTTGTGAAGGTTGGAGTGGGCTGGTTGTTGTGCAGGTTGGAGTGGGCTGGTTGTTGTGCAGGTTGGAGTGGGCTGGTTGTTGTGAGGGTTGGAGTGGGCTGGTTGTTGTGCAGTTTGGAGTGAGCTGGTTGTTGTGCAGGTTGGAGTGGGGTGCTAATTAGCCTGATTTTATGGTAGTCATGACTGATGCTAGAACCACACCCAAGTACATTGTAGGTGCTTAACAAAAAAGTTGGCGTTTAATTATGCAGTGTGTATACAACACCTTTTTTAATACAAACCTTAACACCATGTAAAAACAAAAAATAAAAATTATCAACTCTGTTAGGGTGATAAATAATAAGCATTAGCACACTGCTTAGCACAGACAGTTTCTTTCTGTAGCATCAAGTTCATCCTTCAGCAGTACTCTTGTTTAGGGAGACAATTTTGAGGGGGGAAATTCTCACCATCAGAATCCCATCTATGAATATGCAGGGGCCGAGCACCACTTTCAAAGTAAGGGGGGGGGTGACAATTTGAACCGATGCAGCTGCGGGGCTGGTGTGGGAGGGGATGTGCCGATCCCACGCATAGTGCAGAAGGTAAAGAAATGCAGCTTCTCAAGCAGCCTAGAGAAGCTGCATTTGAACAGTGAAAAATAAGTTTATTAACAACTACAAAAATACATTTTGACACTCGTCAAATGCTGACACGAATTCCATAGCTACAGAATAGTCCTCTAGTAAACTTTCACTGCACTGATGGGGTTCACTTCCACTGTCGTACGAACATGAACGTTGGCTCCTATATAGGTAGCACTGGTTGTCCATCTCTCTCAGGAAATTCTTCATAGAATCGATTAAACTCCTCCTCAGATCTGACACGTTTGAAAATTGCCCTTGCTGTTAGCAGCTAGAGCATCTTGAATTGCTGTGCTGTTCTTTTTAGAGCAAGTGATATCTGTTCGGCTACACTGACCAATCAGTGACTGAGCACGAGGCCAAAGAGAGAATCGAACTTTTTCTAGTGACTGCAGCAAATCATTTGCTTTCATGCTCCTCATCATCAGGGGCGGTTGTGTAAATTTCATCTAACATCGTAAAAGCGCGGCACAATCTTTGAGAATAGTGTTGATCACTGAGGGTAGGGTAGCAGTCCACCTTGTCAGGCAAAATGACTTGACCGATTGCACGCCGTATTCCTAGTACCCGCGGGCAAATTATTCATGAATTAAGGAGGTATTTTACTTATTATTTTTATATCTTCCGTTCTGCAGGGACTCCACCCATGAAACTTGGGTCATATTCAGCCACATGATAGCTCTACTTCCTGTAAAAAAATCGAGCCTTCCTTACCAACTGGGCAGAACTAACCAGCATACCTTGTCATCTTCTTGGGGGTGAATATTTTCATATTTTCACACTATTATACACACATTATAATGCCAACACAAGATGGAGCATCTATTTACAAACCCTCTACCAGCTGCAAAGCCAGTGGGTTGTTTTCCCCATCAAAATGCTAACACATAATAATACAAAAAATAAATTATAAGAGAGTGAAAATGCTAACACGCACTAGAATAAAACCATAATATAAAACACAATTATGTAAGGGAGTGTCTTGGGTAGAGCTCCGGTCTTGCTGTCACGGGTAGAGTAGAACTTGCTCAGTCTTGGGTATAGCTTGCTTGGTCTCCGGCATGATATTTCACCATGTTTTTATTCTACACAAACATGAGATACCAGGATAAGAATAACACTTGAATACTGGAGAGACGAGAGAAGTAGACGAAGGGACAGGGAACGAGAGAAGTAGACGAAGGAGCAGGGAACAAGAGAGAAGTAGACGAAGGAGCAGGGAACAAGAGAGAAGCACAGAAAGGAGCAGGGGGTGCATAAACATTACTGATAGTCCACCAAGGTATGGTATTACGAAAACAGTCACGGCCTGTTGATCCACCACACAAAGGAACCTTACAAAAACAACACTGGGACCTTGCCTCATGCCTGTAACCTTTACTAATGCAAACTACACAGCGCTTCTTTACACAGCACTGTGGGAAATGACCTAGTTTTAAATTGAGGCGATCTAGCTGACTATTTGCCTGATTACAACGTTGACCTGCACGCTGCCGAGAAGAGAAAGAACCAATCAAAGATTTAGCTAGAACAATCCTAGCTTCTAGATAATTACACTTCCTTACTGATATTGGAGCTCGGACAGAAGAAAACAAAATAAATGAATTCAATAAACAAGCTTCTATCAAATTTGTAACCAACAAACCATCAATAGAATTTACATGTACATAACGCATTAGCTCCAAAAACCGAGTCCTAGGCATTACTTTACGAACCAAAGATCCAGACAAATCCGAGTGATTAGTGGACCAGTACAATTCTAAGTATGGAAGTGTGGAAACTCCCATTATTATCAACATTCCTACAAAAGCTTTCATTTCCTCTATATTAGTATCTACCCATGGCCTGGAGAGACTAGCCATCCTAGAAACGTAACTGTTCGTCTCTGCTACTAGGAGTTCCCACACTTCAAGAAAAAAGGTAAAATGCATCTAAAAATGTACTTGATGCACCAAGCAATGAAGAAGTTGGACCAGCTGTTGCTGTATAGTCCAATTTCAAAGGAGTTGGCTCCTTTATTTCCCACTTACCTGTGACCTGTTAGCCTAGAACCAGTGCCAGATGCTTGGGCAGAACCAGTGCCAGATGCTCGGACAGAACCAGTGCCAGATGCTCGCACGCCTATAACCTCTGGCCCGCCTACTACCAGTACCTTTTGGAGGACCACTAGCAACACTTACGACTCCACTACCACTTGAGCTGCTTCCCCCTTGGCCAGTACTCCCTCGCCCGCCTCTCCCTCGGCCAGTACTCCCTCGCCCGCCTCTCCCTCGCACAACTCCAGCACCAGTCGTGTTCCCACGCCCTGTAGAGACTTCAGGCAAGGCTTCCTCATCCTCCAATGTAACAAAAGGAGTCATAGATGCCTCATCTCCACTCTCATCATCTGATGCTGTAGGAAAAGTAGTGGGGAGGGTGGGAAAAACAAGATATATATATATATCAAGTTTGTGGTCAACATTTGAAAATTCAAATTCAAATGAAAATCAACATCTCAACAACTCCAACCTACACTCTTAGCTATAACTTTTTTCCTATAACTATCCTGTCTGAATTTGGAATACCAACAGAATAAGCTAGTATTTGGCAATAGTACACTCTCAGTTGACTATGGTAAACAAAGGCTATGAAGCGCTAAGGTTAGAAGAAACTTACAATCGAGAAGTCCATCCAAGCGCGCCTCTTCTCTTAGAGCAACTGGATCCAGAGTGTTTCCTCGGTATGCATAGATGTCTTCACCTTCTTCCCCAAATGAATCTGACCCAGAATCGCCAGAATCGTCGGCTAAAAGTTGAGAAATAACGAGAGCATCTTTGAGCAGTTTAAAAAAAAAGCTCGACCAACAAAAATGGCGTTCAACCGCAGGATTTTTGTTGCACGATGCATCAACCGGAAATAATCATTTTTGTGACGTTCTCTAGTCTACTAGGCATGTGCAGAACCCAACCTGGGCTGTTAGCTCGTAACGGTTCATTTTATATATTTTTGTGTGGCGAAGGATGTAAGGTCTCGCGCCATATGGCGCTTACGGCGTTTAATCGGTTAAGGGGGGAAGAGGGCTGAAAACACATATTTTTTCAAATAATTTTTTTGGGCCCAAAAGGGTTCATAATATGTCTGGAGTTTGAGTTTCAAAGCAAGTGAATACTTGCATCAGAAGATATAGCCATTTTTATACAGTGCATTATTATTCATTTCACTTCACATTGGAAGAGGTTCTCTCCCAGTCTTACCTGGCTACAATCGGGCGGTCGGCGATGATCGCCTACCCAAAATACAGTTTTTATATATCAAAATGTTGCCAATTTCATGGAGACCCTTACCAGTAGTTTGCGCAATGAATTGGCCAGGCGGGGGGGGGGGGGGTAGTGCGCAACCTCTAAGACGAGCACGTTATTTTTAGGTCACATGTTTTTTAGTCAGTTCGCCAGAATCACTTGAAACTTTCACACTGTTGAGTTATGGGGAAGAGAACAGAGAAGCATTTTAAACAGAAAGGCCAAGGATTCAAGAAGAGTGACGACAAGAAGAAGAAAGCCCTACAGGCGGCTGTTGTTGAGCCTGTCACAGTAGCCGCGCCAGGCAAGTTTTAATGTTTATCTCCGTACTAAAAAGTTACTAGCTGTTTCCTTCCTTTGTTAATGAGTCTCTTGGATCCTGTGGGTGGGGTAGCGCCTTCTGTGAACCTTCACTTACCTTTCAATCAATTGCAAATGTCTGAAGAGAGGCCAGTTCCATTTGTGACTATGACCAGTGACTATGACCAGGAAGAAGTTGGCTCTCATGGATCGTTCAGCTGCTTCTGTGGCTGTTGCTACTGGATCTACTGGCTCTACCTCTTTGGACTTGGAGAACTAGGTAAGGGTAATCGTATAATAAACTTAGATAAGCTTAGAGAGGTCATAGAAAGGTGTAATAAGTGTATTCAATGTGGTAACTGAGCTCCCTTGCAACTGAAGCAGGCATGGTGTCTCATTTTTACTTTTTGTTCAAATTGTAGTAACACTCAAGACATCTCAAACCCTGTATCTGTAGAAGCATTCTTTGAACATCCAGTCAGTATACTGGGTGCTCGCATTGCTGGAATTAGTCATTCTGGTCTGGAAGACATCACTGCAGTCATGGATATGTTGCGCCCTCTTGGTTCCACTTGTTTTTTTAAAATATACTAGGTCAATAGGGAGTGACGCAAATGCAGTAACAGAGTATTATGTTGGAGGCCGCTCATAGGTTACATGATTTTTATAGGGTTAGGCATGAAGACATCATTGATGTTAGTATTACTGTTGACGGCACATGGCTTAGACAGGGCCACAAATCAAATTATGGCTTGGTTGCGGTGATGTCTTGGGACACTGGAGAAGTTTTAGATTATTATCTTATGTCTAAGTTCTGTCAAGCTTGTGTGCGAAGACCTGAAGATGAAACAGAAGCAAGTTACACAGAATGGTTTGAGGGTCACAAGGTAAATTGTGAAGCCAATTTTGAAGGCTCTTCGGGTTCTATGGAAGTTGTAGGAACACAAAAACTTTTTTAGCGTTCAGTGGAGAGCTTAGGTACACACACATTAATTAGTGATGGGTATACAAATGCACATAAACGGTTGTTGGAAGTCGAGCCTTACGGTCCTAGTGTCTTTGGGTGGTGCTAGGGGGGTTAGTCGTGTGTCTATAGTTAAAATGCAAACCTACATACTATAGGGGAGCAATTAGAAAGGACAACCTAGAGGGGATGATTTGCGATGTGAAAGCGATTTTTTATCACTCTTAGTCAACTATGGAACATCCCAACACGAGTATTGTCCTACAGGAGTTTTGAGTTGGTGTAAGTTTAATCCAGCTTGTGCTAAAGGTGAGGTACCACCAGTACCGATAGGCCTATGATTCCTCTGGACAAGGCTATGTATGTTAGGAGGTTTTTGATAAATTAATGTCTGAGGATCTTTTGTGCAAATGTTTAGGTGGTTATACACAACCAAAATGAGTTTAATTCTGTTGTGTGGAGTAGAGCGGGTAAGACAGAACATATGAGTGCAACAAGTGTCAGGCTTGCTGTCGAGAGGCAGCAGAGTTCAATGGAGGGCGGAGCATTGTATGGTCCTGGCATGGGGGACCTGTAACATTTTTATTTTGTTTGTGTCTTTTGCTTTCTATTGTCAAACAGAGATTACTGAAAGATACTTTTGTTTATGTGTCTTTTTGTCAAGCTTAGGAATTAGTGGAGGATGACTTTTGTTTGTGTTCTATTGTGTTTCAGGGATTACTGGAGGGTGTCGGAAGACATGTGTGGAGGGTGACGATGGATGGACCTGGGCATGGGAGCCCTGCAAATGATGACGTGTTTATGTTTGCTAATTCAATATTAGCAAAGCAACATACATGTAACAAGTCTGATGCGTCTTTAATTTATATATATATATATATATATATTGTTGGTTTGTTGAAAAAATAAAGGACTGTGAAAATTCAAACATTTTGTTTGTACACACACAATTCTTGGTGAAGCAGGGGGTGTTTCTGTCAGCTGGGATGTGATTACAACTGCTTGGACTTCAAGGCTCAATATCTCTGAAGTGATTTTTGAAAAACCGTTCAAATGATAACTTGAATATTTTTTATCCTTTCATAAAAAAAATATATATCATTTGAAAGCAATTTTTATATTCTACAACTTGCGCGAGAGTTTTTGTTTGATAGCATTACTAAAAAAGACCTATAGATGAAAATGTAATGTGATGTCATAAAGCTATGTTCAGAAAATGAGACAAAAAAACTTTTTTTCAAAATTTCAAGACGCGCAGTTTGTAGTGCTCATTATGATTGACTAATAGACCGAATAAGAGCCTCGCAAAGGTCGTTACTGCAACGTGGTTTACTTAACGGCTTACGGTCCGCACTGGAAGAGCCTATAATGAGCTAGGAAAAAATTATGGCAAAACAAAATAACAAAAGAGACTTACCATTAGAAAGCACAGACTGCAAGCTATAATTTGATATATAAATCGGGAAACTAGAGTGAATGTGAGCAAAGATATGGTACTTTATATGGGACTACGCGATACGCAGCCTTCTTTCCCCCTATGGCTCACTGAGTCATCACATGCTTGCTGGAGCTTTGAAGAGAGCAGATTTTAGGAATAAAATTAGTTTTACAAATTTCCTTACTATGCCTAAAGCATCTCCTATACACACTATCTGCCTTCCAATTTCCTGGAGACACGAATTCAAAGAATGGGCGAAGCACTGCCCAGGTAGGGCTGCAGGATTTTCCCCGAAAACAGCGCCCCTGCTCCTGTCTATTCCTGGCATAATGGCGGCAGACATAAATGTAATGCATTATGAGGAGATCCTTAATCACTGCAAATAAGGTCCCAGCTTTTTATATCAGGTACTCGGAATAAGCCTACAGATCTTCTGGAACTTTGCACTGATCATTCATGCAGCATATTGATAGGTTCAGCTGTTCAGTATCGCAAACATCAGTTGCTTCGACTGCAAGAACTGAAAGTCATGCAAGGCTTCCTTCCTTCATTGTTTTCAATATGTTGCATAAAACATTTTGACCCGTAATTGAAATAAGCTCATTCACTGTTTGATGACCAGTGTAGTGGTCCTCATTGACCCCGGTTTTGACCTCTTCATCTTCAAGGCTCCACATTAGCTCCAGACTTCCTTGTGGCCCAGTCCCTTCATTTGCTTTAGAAGACATGCTCTTCAAATTCATTACTGATCACTCATTAGCTGGCTCTCAATTGTATTTAGAAGACGTGCTGTTTGCATTCATTCCTGATCACTCAATTAGCTGGCTCTCAATTGTATTTAGAAGACGTGCTGTTTGCATTCTTTCTTGATCATTCATTAGCTGGCTCTCAATTGTATTTAGAAGACATACTGTTTGCATTCATTCCTGATCACTCAATTAGCTGGCTCTCAATTGTATTTAGAAGACATGCTCTTCAAATTCATTACTGATCACTCATTAGCTGGCTCTCAATTGTATTTAGAAGACGTGCTGTTTGCATTCATTCCTGATCACTCATTAGCTGGCTCTCAATTGTATTTAGAAGACGTACTGTTTGCATTCATTCCTGGTCACTCAATTAGCTGGCTCTCAATTGTATTTAGAAGACGTGCTGTTTGCATTCTTTCTTGATCATTCATTAGCTGGCTCTCAATTGTATTTAGAAGACATACTGTTTGCATTCATTCTTGATCACTCAATTAGCTGGCTCTCAATTGTATTTAGAAGACGTGCTGTTTGCATTCATTCTTGATCACTCATTAACTGGCTCTCGATTGAAGGTCTTCCTTGAGCTATATATCCATCTCATTTTGGCCTCTTTGTGGGAGAGGGAGCCCTAGCCCTAGCTCTAGCACTAGCCCTAGCTCTAGCCCTAGCACTAGCCTTCATGAGACTTACTTTTCTATGCCTTTTTTCCAATTTTGTAAACTATTTTCAGTGAACACTTTCTCTGCAGATTTATTTCAATCTGGCCTGGCAGCACATCAACAGACAACTACCTTCTCATGAGATGTACACAGACTAAGCCGGAAGTTGCTCACACCCCAACTAGGTTGAAAGTTTCTTTTCTTCCTCCTTGTAGCCAACGATTTCAGTGTAACCTTACCATTTGGCTGAAAGGCTTTCTCTTCACTTGCTGAACATCCTACTTCTTCTTTCTGTGTGTGGTATTCTGGTCTCCTTGGTTTCGAATGGGGTACCCCCTTGCTCAGGCACAGTCACTGGAACAGGGTCTAACTCATCTTCGGAGTCTAACTCTCCTCGCTGATTTGATTCAGTTCCTCTTCCTTTCTTGGGTGCAGACAAAAAGCTCAATAGCGACACGTGAGACTGTCTTTTTGCCTTCCTAATTAAATTGGAGAGCACCTGTTACCTAGACAGCTTCTCATGCATGAGCACTCTATGTCAATTGCCATGTACGAGGTATACCCCACAATACAGCTTTGCTAACGAAAGCTGTTTCTGTAAGTTCCACCAGTCAAAGATCAAGAATCACAGCATCACAGCACACTGCCCTCCCCTCCTCCCCACCCTCAGTTCTTAGCCACTGATAAGGGTACGCAAAGAGTGTGTGACAAGGCGTGGCTTACACTACACACTCTCAAACACCCCCCCCCCCTTGTGAATTTGATCATTAGCGAATATTTGACCCATCCTGCACTATGGTATTCTAGAGACACACCTGAGGACTATAACACTCGACCGTACTCAATCTCGACGAGCCGTCAAAACCTCCAAATGCAAAGAGCTCCTTGTCGACCACTGCCACGCCCACACGGCTCCGGACCGTCAGCATCGCCTCTGACTCCTCCCATATCCCCTTGCTGGAGTCAAACCTAGGCATGTGGCAGAGAGAGAATACTAGACTATAAAATGACTACAGGTATTACCTCTCCACTGATGACAGGGTACCTCCCAACTGATGACAGGGTACCTCCCAACTGATGACAGGGTACCTCCCAACTGATGACAGGGTACCCCCCAACTGATGACAGGGTACCTCTCCACTGATGACAGGGTACCCCCCAACTGATGACAGGGTACCTCTCCACTGATGACAGGGTACCTCCCACTGATGACAGGGTACCTCCCACTGAAGTATATTCACTTAAACTAAAATTAATATTGGAGTCCTGTCTGGAAGCAACACTGTGCCCATCTGCACCCCACGATTAAGATGATCCTATCCATGTAAAATCATACACGCCAATCATATTAAATAAAGCAAGAGTCATCGCCTGCTGTGGCTATACTCTTACAACAAGCCTCTCAACAATCAACTCCAAATTGCACTCTCTCGACGTTTCGACTAGATGCTCTAGCCTTCATCAGGAATCATTCCTGAAGGCTAGAGTATCTAGTCAAAGTATCGAGAGGGAGTCCAATTTGGAGTTGATTGTTAAGAGGGTTATTGTCATGTTATTATCTCAAGTGAGAGTTCATTGAGTGCTATCTAGACTCTTGTTTACATTTGGACATGACTATCCAAAACTGTGGGTTAATTTTTTTAAATTAATTAATTTAAGAAATTAAACCATTTTTGTTCCTGCTTCAGGTTTTGCTTATTTGTTGTTGCTCTTTCTGTACATTGCTTGAAGTGGAGTGGAGAAGAACTTGACTGTCTGCTGGGACTGGAACATGGTGGTACCCAACACACAACTTTTTCAAGGGGGGATGGGGCAAAACCATAAAGTAGCAGTAAGTGTTAAAAAACTTGTGGTTACCACTTTATAGCTCCGTAGATTCTGTAAACTTCATGGTATGGACTTGATATATAACTCAAAAGATAGGTCTTTCTATGTGCTCTCTTTTGATACTAAAATATTTTTCATAGGTATAACTATAGCAGGAGCTAAAGTGGAGGGACCTCAAAACATGAGTGCCTGATTTCTCTGCATAAATATCTCCAGATTGCAAAGTTCTAAAGATTTGAAATTAGCACCAGTGGCTAGAGGATACCCTACTCTTATTCAATGAGTGTTTTCATTAGGCGTTAAAACTTATTTTGTCTACACTCAAGTCATGCACAATCCTGTGGCTTTTCTTGACTGTAGCCATTGATACTTGCAAGAAGAATTAAAAAAAACAGTACACAATATCTGATTGGATGCCCTCCTGTTTAATTAACCACTTACTCCTTTGCCAAGTAAAATATCTGATTGGATGCCCTGTTTAATTAACCACTTACTCCTTTGCCAAGTAAAATATCTGATTGGATGCCCCGTTTAATTAACCACTTACTCCTTTGCCAAGTAAAATGGCAGCAGATGGTGGCAGCTGCTACCAACTACCACATGAGCTAGTGAGATTATAGAGAATCTATACCAGGGAAAATGTCCTGAATCAGTCCAGCTGCTAGGCTCAATAATGCACATGCATGCTTATTGTGTTGAAGACCATTACCAATTTTGGGCGCTACAGTGAACCAAGAAATGTATTTAATTGCTGCACTGCATTGGACAACTTGGCCGAGTCCCCTGGAAGTCCAAGTTATGATGAAGGTCCCACTCCCCAACAATGACTGCTACTTCACTCCCCAACAATGACTGCTACCACACTCCCCAACAATGACTGCTGCCACACTCCCCAACAATGACTGCTACCTCACTCCCCAACAATGACTGCTGCCACACTCCCCAACAATGACTGCTGCCACACTCCCCAACAATGACTGCCACCACACTCCCCAACAATGACTGCTACCATCCTCCCCAACAATGACTGCTACCACACTCCCCAACAATGACTGCTACCACACTCCCCAACAATGACTGCCACCACACTCCCCAACAATGACTGCTACCACACTCCCCAACAATGACTGCCACCACACTCCCCAACAATGACTGCTACCACACTCCCCAACAATGACTGCCACCACACTCCCCAACAATGACTGCTACCACACTCACCAACAATGACAGCTACCTCACTCCCCAACAATGACTGCTACCACACTCCCCAACAATGACTGCCACCACACTCCCCAACAATGACTGTTACCTCACTCACCAACAATGACTGCTACCACACTCCCCAACAATGACTGCTACCACACTCCCCAACAATGACTGCCACCACACTCCCCAACAATGACTGCCACCACACTCCCCAACAATGACTGCCACCACACTCCCCAACAATGACTGCTACCACACTCCCCAACAATGGCCGCTACCACACTCACTCAATGACTACATTACCTCTCTACTGATGACAGGGTACCTCCCATTGAATTGAGTCCTCCGACGGCATAGACAACTCCCATGCCATAGAGGCACTTGCGCACCGTGGTCCTCTGTGTCGGAATGGTGTCTCTCCTGTCCGGCAGGAGATGGTATGATATCAGTGCTTCATCCAGCAGATCCCTGCACTCAAAGTTGCCTCTAATCAGGGGGTTGGTCCTGACTTTGTCCACCAACACGGTGGGAGAGAGCAAGGGTAGCCGAACCTGCCGCAGCAGGTGGGCGACGTGCTGGCACCGTTCTTCCCCGGAATGGTCGATCCATCCCATCGCTGCATTAAAGACGTCCTCCTCATCGTTGACTTTAAGATTATCCAGCGTCAGTATGCTGGTGACTTGCTCAAGGTTGAGCGCGAGGAACTCCTCGGACTGGGCGACCTCTGTGAACCTCGAAAGAGCATGCCTGTGAGCTGTTTCCATCAGGTTATAGCAGCCGTGTGCTTCGGCAAACATCCGGATCCCCAGGCAATTCAACGGCGTCAGCTCCTTGGTCAGGAAGTCAGAGCACGCCATTTTCAAGTGGTCTATCTGAAATATACTAGCAGCAAACAGGATGGACTGCACCGTGGTTACCGATATCAAAATCTGTCCGTCGTAGATCATGCCGATAATGGCTTCAAATGCGCCTGAGTCTATGTTCTTCAGGACCACAGAGTCTTGGTGAGATTCTGCCATTCCTGACAGAAACATTGCTTCAAAGTATGGGGAAGCCGCCGTCAGCACAATCTTGTGTGCTCTGAACGTCTTATCGGCCACGATGATGGTGATGTCACAGAACGTGTCGTTCCTCCGGTGCTTGGACAAGTGAGAGAACATGAGAGAGAAGTGACCGTGTGGACTGTACAGGGAGGAGCTACTCTTGCATCGGTGGCTCCCGTCACTCATCTAAATAAGGAATCACAGGTAAGTTAGGGGCGTGTACAGGGAGGAGCTACTCTTGCATCGGTGGCTCCCGTCACTCATCTAAATAAGGAATCACAGGTAAGTTAGGGGCGTGTACAGGGAGGAGCTACTCTTGCATTGGTGGCTCCCGTCACTCATCTAAATAAGGAATCACAGGTAAGTTAGAGGCGTGTACAGGGAGGAGCTACTCTTGCATCGGTGGCTCCCGTCACTCATCTAAATAAGGAATCACAGGTAAGTTAGGGGTATGTACAGGGAGGAGCTACTCTTGCATCGGTGGCTCCCGTCACTCATCTAAATAAGGAATCACAGGTAAGTTAGGGGCGTGTACAGGGAGGAGCTACTCTTGCATCGGTGGCTCCCGTCACTCATCTAAATAAGGAATCACAGGTAAGTTAGGTGCATGTACAGGGAGGAGCTACTCTTGCATCGGTGGCTCCCGTCACTCATCTAAATAAGGAATCACAGGTAAGTTAGGGGCGTGTCCAGTCCAGTAGCTTGTATCAAGTGGCAATGACTAATATCTTGTGAGTACACCACAAACACAACAATGGTGGCCGATGCTACGTGTGAGCAAACACAACAATGGTGGCTGATGCTACGTATGAGCAAACACAACAATGGTGGCTGATGCTACGTGTGAGCCAACACAACAATGGTGGCTGATGCTACGTGTGAGCAAACACAACAATGGTGGCTGATGCTACGTGTGAGCCAACACAACAATGGTGGCCGATGCTACGTGTGAGCCAACACAACAATGGTGGCTGATGCTACGTGTGAGCCAACACAACAATGGTGGCTGATGCTACGTGTGAGCCAACACAACAATGGTGGCTGATGCTACGTGTGAGCCAACACAACAATGGTGGCCGATGCTACGTGTGAGCCAACACAACAATGGTGGCCGATGCTACGTGTGAGCAAACACAACAATGGTGGCCGATGCTACGTGTGAGCAAACACAACAATGGTGGCCGATGCTACGTGTGAGCAAACACAACAATGGTGGCCGATGCTACGTGTGAGCCAACACAACAATGGTGGCTGATGCTACGTGTGAGCAAACACAACAATGGTGGCTGATGCTACGTGTGAGCCAACACAACAATGGTGGCTGATGCTACGTGTGAGCCAACACAACAATGGTGGCTGATGCTACGTGTGAGCAAATGCTGTTCCCTCCTGTGCCTTATGTCATGCATATAATTACCAAGTACCGGGATGCTTTCAAGGGGTTAAATAGTCAATGATGAAGACTGAATTGAAGGAACTCGCAGGAGAAGTTTTCGCGGATCGTGTGGTATACACACTATGCTCTCTCTACATGGCTCTTCATCTCATTCGAAGATTGCAGTCTAACCACAAATGCAAGTATTGAAATCACTCTAAAATATCCCGCTGAATGGTATGACGATGAACACTCAAGCACCGGGGTAGGGGTGTGGTGTGGGAGGGTTATGGTGCAGAGCAGATGCTGTACTTCACACGAAGCCCCACAAGCTCACCTCAAAGTGCCACTTTTGCTTTACCACGTTAGGGGGGAGGAGGGGGAGGGGCAACAGTACAAGTAGGTGGGAGGGGCAATAGTGCAAGTAGGGGGGAGGGGAGGGGCAATAGTACAAGTAGGGGGGAGGAGGGGGAGGGGCAATAGTACAAGTAGGGGGGAGGGGGGGCAATAGTACAAGTAGGGGGGAGGAGGGGGAGGGGCAATAGTACAAGTAGGGGGGAGGAGGGGAGGGGCAATAGTACAAGTAGGGGGGAGGAGGGGGAGGGGCAATAGTCCAAGTAGGGGGGGAGGGGAGGGGCAATAGTACAAGTAGGGGGGAGGAGGGGGAGGGGCAATAGTACAAGTAGGGGGGGCAATAGTACAAGTAGGGGGGAGGAGGGGGAGGGGCAATAGTACAAGTAGGGGGGGCAATAGTACAAGTAGGGGGGAGGAGGGGGAGGGGCAATAGTACAAGTAGGGGGGAGGAGGGGAGGGGCAATAGTATAAGTAGGGGGGAGGAGGGGGAGGGGCAATAGTACAAGTAGGGGGGGAGGGGGGGGCAATAGTACAAGTAGGGGGGAGGGGCAATAGTACAAGTAGGGGGGAGGGGCAATAGTACAAGTAGGGGGGAGGGGGGGCAATAGTACAAGTAGGGGGAGGAGGGGGAGGGGCAATAGCACAAGTAGGGGGGAGGAGGGGGGAGGAGGGGCAATAGTCCAAGTAGGGGGGGAGGGGAGGGGCAATAGTACAAGTAGGGGGGAGGAGGGGGAGGGGCAATAGTACAAGTAGGGGGGAGGGGAGGGACAATAGTACAAGTAGGGGGGAGGAGGGGGAGGGGCAATAGTACAAGTAGGGGGGGCAATAGTACAAGTAGGGGGGAGGAGGGGGAGGGGCAATAGTACAAGTAGGGGGGAGGGGGAGGGGCAATAGTACAAGTAGGTACAAACTTTCAAAGGATCATTTTACGTGGGAGGACATGATGTTGTTCAAACTGGTGAGGATCGAGGAAACGGATAACTTTTTCATGCTAATATTTACAGTAGGACAGGTTACCTATTTGTGTATTTAGGATGGGTGACCTGTTAATATTTAGGACAGCAGATCTGCCCATGAATAGCCAGGACAGGCCACCTGTTCACACTAGTATTTAGGATGCGCAACCTGTTTATATGGGTGACCTGTTTGCGTTAGTAACTGGGATTGACAACATATTAATATTAAGGATGGATAACCTATTCGTGCAGGACAGGTGACCTGTTAATATTTAGGACAGATAACCTATTTATGTGAGTAATAAGGACAAGTGACTGAGTAGTCAGGACTGGTGACCTGTTCATGTGAGACATCAGGACAGGTGACCTGTTCATGTGAGACATCCATACTTACAGGGTCAGAGAAAGAGGTCAATGCATGAAGAACAGGCTTTGGAATATTACTTGTGCCTTTGTTGCTGGGGAGTTTCAGCTGACTTCTTACAAATATATACTGAAGAAGATTCACCTTTTATCAGCTTTTGGGGTCTGAGCCAAAGTTTCAAGTGAGTGCTTCGATCTGCATCAAACCTGATGGACATCAAGCACTCGCTGAAAGAAACCACTACAACAGTTTAAAAGCTAAATCTTTGGTAGATACTTTTGTTATACTTAGCCTACTGTATGTTTTCAGGCTTATGTTCCTTTTGCTTGGGATAGATTTAAGAGCTGATTCAAGTTCCCTTGCGTAGGTAATTCTGTTTCTTTGAGGGGATAAAGGAACTCCAATGTGATTATTCGGTATAATTGACCTTTTCCTCACACCCATATCGAGACAGTCAGTTGATAAACCACTCCTCCCTTCTTTCCTGCTGGCTGTACACCCTCAAAACAAGACTGTCTGGAATAAATACTCCGAAAGTGTCCTGTTAACATATGTGAAGCTATTTTAAATCCACGAACCTTGAACCTCGTGACGAAGTCCTACAGGTGGCCCTCTCATGAATGTCTATGCGTGCACATCAAGGTGGATTCAACCACAGAGTCAGTGCTTATTCCAAGTCCCAGCTATCCTGACCATGTCCATTCATCGTGACATCACAAAAACTTACAGTGCATTGCCATTGCTCAAGTCCAGTGAAAACTAAACAAACATATTTAACATGCATAAGATCAGGTGGTAGTTCTCATTACATGTTTGCAAGGAAATTCTATTTAATATCTCTCTATATAAGATTAGTGAAGTAGTGATTTGGAACTGCGGAGCTTGCTACAATAACCCCAATCAAGACGAGCTAAGTAAGATTATGTCGAACTCCCAACGGTCATGGTAAACTAAGTCTCTAGCTACATACCTCAGTACCATAGTACTCACCGTTATAATTCTTGGCGCTTGTTCCTAGCCACGTAGTCTAGCAAACACACAGCAAGACAAACAAACACGGTTTGTTAGCGTCCTATAACCCGCGAAGACGCGACTTTACAAAAAGGAAAAGGGTCGCCGGCAGAGGAAGGTGTAGTGATTGAGTCCTGCAAAAATGAGCCAATTTTACAAACGAGCTGGACTCATTCTGAGAGATTTGGAAAGGAAGAATGGGTCACTGAAATCATTGGTATTCAATTGTCCTCATGCAGATCTTAGATTGAAGAAGAAGCTCTATGCTTTACTATGCAAAACAGTGAGATGTAAGTCAAATCTTTACAATAATCAGGGGAGTAGAATAATCAGGGGAGTAGACAACATTTCATTTTCACTTGGGGGGAGGGTTGAGTTGCTACTTTCCCGGGCTTTAAACAGTGAATGCTGTCATGTGACCGACCTACCTGTCTCCACTGAAATGCCACAATTAAAATTATTACTTCAGTAGTAGTGATAGACTTCCAAACTTTCTCCACCCATTCCAGACAGCATTTTCTCTGGAGCTTTCGTATTCCCTGCTGGCGTACAGTCTAATCGAGGGTGTGATCGAATTGAGGGCACATATTACATGTATTTCATTGGGCCAATCTGGGATGCATTCTAATCAAGGGTGTAGGGTGTGGTCTAATCGAGGACTGGTAGGTTATAGGTAATGACTTAATGAGGAGAGGTCCTGCTGTAACTGACATAGTGGTTCCAGAGGAGACGTGTTAACTTCGATGTAGTTGGTAGCATGCGTATATTGAAACTGACATAGTGGTTCCAGAGGAGACGTGTTAACTTCGATGTAGTTGGTAGCATACGTATATTGAGGAGGATCAGCGGATTCCTGCATCTGATTCTTCTCTATCTCCATGGCCTTCTCGTGTCCGCACAACAGCTACCTGCCACCAAGTAATGCTGTGATCCCCAGGTGTGAAGTGCCAGCCCTCGAATCCCCAATCCCCAGTTGTGAAGTCCTGCCCTCGAACCCCCAATCCCCAGGTGTGAAGTCCTGCCCTCGAACCCCCAATCCCCAGGTGTGAAGTGCCAGCCCTCAGCTCTTGAGTGACAACCAATCACACTGGCACCCAATGTCATCATGATGTCATGTGATACATGACATTATGTGATCAAGGCTGCAGTGGAGTTGTATTAACGCTCCTTCCCCTTTATTCTTCGATAAAGTATCCTTGAACCTTGAACCATGAATCGTCATGCATTCCATCATTACCCCAGTCAGTGTTAGGTAAAGGGACACCCTGTGTGCTTACATTTATTTTATTTCTCAGACAAGAGACACATCGATGATGTCATCAAAGCATGCAAGCTAATGGAAAAGGAGCCTAAGGTATGCAAGAATTTTTGCAGCAATAAAATCTTCAACATAATCTGTGTGTGTGTGTGTATGTGTGCAGCTGTTTTCGTCCTACCATGCTGGACTGGTGTTGGTGTGTGATGTGTTGTATGGTAGAGGAGTGAGGTGTGGTGGAGTGCTGAAGTTTTCCATCACTAGGCACGTGGAAGACCTGAAGCAGGCCAAGGAACGGTTACTAGCATCAGGTCAGCACTCTGGTAGATACACACACTCATACAGGTGTTTTTGAGTAGGAAGTTATTGATGAATTTCTATTAGGGATTCATATTAGGGTTACTCTAGGCAGTAAAATAAAAAGGGGGGAAACTGGTAAAGGGTCTTCAATGCCATAAAATGAGTGTGTAGTACGATATCGACTCTAGCTCAGCCAAGTCAGCAAGCAGCTGCACATTTTCTTACCAAGTTCTTACCAAGTAAGAAGTGATCGGTTGGTTTCCTCAGAAGTTGACTCTTGTGAAAATAGTTAACAGCATAGACCTTCAACAAAACCAGGCAACAACTGTTTATGAGTGCATGTGGTTATGAACACATAGGCATGTGTGTATGTATATACATACACATGGTAAGTAATAACGTCCATGATTGATTAGTTCTTGTGTTACACTGAGTAACTTACTGTACGTGTGGGTGGCTGTTTGACTATAAACAAAGACCCCAACGAACTCTCAGTTGACATTACAATGGCCTTCTCAATAATGTTTTACTCTCTCGACATTTCGACCAGATGCCCTAACCTTCGCCAGGAAATTAATTGTAAAAAAAATATATGCAAAAACAATTGGCTGGTCAAAAAATGAACATTAAAGGATGACCCTTTACCTATTAAAGGATGACCCTGTACCTATTAAAGGATGACCCTTTGCCTATTAAAGACATATACTTCAGCATTATATTTGGAGTTGAACATATTAACAGGTAAAGGGTATCCGTGTTTGCGGGTAAATTCTTTTCCTTCCTTTTTTGACAAATCAATCCATTACAATATATCTTTTCTATTTGTTGTTATTGTTGTCTCTGTATGTATAAATGTTATAGTCAGCAGCTTCCTTCAAGAAGTTGCTCAGGATAACTCCAGAACTAACCAATCGTAGCTGCTATTATTCTTTATTGTGTTTATCTAAAGCACGCACACACTCCCCCCCCCCACCACACACACACACACAGATACATGCATCACAAAAGTTGATGGAGTTTTGTTGAAGGTCTGTGCTATGCAGTTAATTCTTGCCATAGGAAATATCCACTTTTTATACTGACATTATGACCTTATCTCACCACAAAATGCTGGATGTCTTTATGGAGTTTAGGAGCCATTACAACAGCTGAAAAGTCATTTAGCTGTCCTAATCCAGCGGGCTAAGTCTATTAAAAATAATAATAATTATAAGCAAGCAATTATAGCCCACTTATTTCAGGTATCGTAAAAATACTTGTTAGTATGCTTATAATTTCTAACAGGCCAGATGTGAGTGTAGAATTAATTTGTGCGATTCAAATTATCAATTATCTGGGAAACAATTATCTTCCAAGCAACAGGACCAGTTTTGGAGAAGCCATTACGTGTAACTTCATGTACACATGAAGTGCAGTCATTTGCTGAGCATATTGGATTTTGATAGCCTGAATGGTAGCAATGTCCCCTGTCAGCTATCATTGAGTGAGCATGTGGGGCTTCTGCTTGTGTGCACTCATCTTATTGTTGTAGCATTGCTTTCTCCTCCTCTTACAAGCTGTAGCCTCCTCAGAGATATCTTTAGTGGAAACTTCTGGAGATATATAATGTCTCTTCCCTCTAGTGTCTTTCTTCTGAAGTGCCTCAGAATAGACAGATCTAGTGTGCGTGCGTCCATTACCTCTTCATGAACATGATGCTTGACTACAATTTATTTATCTTGACTGAACTTTAATTGTGCTACTAGCCAACTTCTCATGAATCTGCACAATTTAATGTCTCGCACAACTAAGTAAATTACGGTGTATTTGGTCACGAAGCTTGGAATGAGTTGCATGTGGACATTCTTGTTGCACCAGCTGAAGCACCTGTATGTTCACCAGGTCTTGCTCAAGCATATGTATGTTCACCATGTCTTGCTCAAGCACCTGTATGTTCACCATGTCTTGTTCAAGCACCTGTATGTTCACCAGGTCTTGCTCAAGCATATGTACGTTCACCATGTCTTGTTCAAGCACCTGTATGTTCACCAGGTCTTGCTCAAGCATATGTACGTTCACCATGTCTTGCCCAAGCACCTGTACTGTATGTTCACCAGGTCTTGCCGAAGCCCCTGTATGTTCACCAGTCTTGCTCAGGCACTTGTATGTTCACCAGGTCTTTCCCAAGCACCTGTATGTTCACCAGGTCTTGCTCAAGCATCTGTATGTTCACCAGGTCTTGTTCAAGCACCTGTATGTTCACCAGGTCTTGCTCAAGCATATGTATGTTCACCAGGTCTTGCCCAAGCACCTGTATGTTCACCAGGTCTTGCCCAAGCACCTGTATGTTCACCAGGTCTTGCCCAAGCATATGTATGTTCACCAGGTCTTGCTCAAGCATATGTATGTTCACCAGGTCTTGCTCAAGCATATGTATGTTCACCAGGTCTTGCTCAAGCATATGTATGTTCACCAGGTCTTGCCCAAGCACCTGTATGTTCACCAGGTCTTGCCCAAGCACCTGTACATGTATGTTCACCAGGTCTTGCCCAAGCACTTGTATGTGCACCAGGTCTTGCCCAAGCACCTGTATGTTCACCAGGTCTTGCTCAAGCATCTGTATGTTCACCAGGTCTTGCCCTAGCACCTGTATGTTCACCAGGTCTTGCTCAAGCATCTGTATGTTCACCAGGTCTTGCTCAAGCATCTGTATGTTCACCAGGTCTTGCCCAAGCACCTGTATGTTCACCAGGTCTTGCTCAAGCATCTGTATGTTCACCAGGTCTTGCCCTAGCACCTGTATGTTCACCAGGTCTTGCTCAAGCATCTGTATGTTCACCAGGTCTTGCCCAAGCACCTGTATGTTCACCAGGTCTTGCTCAAGCATATGTATGTTCACCAGGTCTTGCTCAAGCATATGTATGTTCACCATGTCTTGCCCAAGCACCTGTATGTTCACCAGGTCTTGCTCAAGCATCTGTATGTTCACCAGGTCTTGCTCAAGCATATGTATGTTCACCAGGTCTTGCTCAAGCATCTGTATGTTCACCAGGTCTTGCCCAAGCACCTGTATGTTCACCAGGTCTTGCCCAAGCACCTGTATGTTCACCGGTCTTGCTCAAGCATATGTATGTTCACCAGGTCTTGCTCAAGCCCCTGTATGTTCACCAGGTCTTGCTCAAGCATATGTATGTTCACCAGGTCTTGCTCAAGCCCCTGTATGTTCACCAGGTCTTGCCCAAACCTGTATGTTCACCAGGTCTTGCTCAAGCCCCTGTATGTTCACCAGGTCTTGCCCAAGCACCTGTATGTTCACCAGGTCTTGCCCAAGCACCTGTATGTTCACCAGGTCTTACCCAAGCACCTGTATGTTCACCAGGTCTTGCTCAAGCATATGTATGTTCACCAGGTCTTGCCCAAGCATATGTATGTTCACCAGGTCTTGCTCAAGCATATGTATGTTCACCAGGTCTTGCTCAAGCATATGTATGTTCACCAGGTCTTGCTCAAGCATCTGTATGTTCACCAGGTCTTGCCCTAGCACCTGTATGTTCACCAGGTCTTGCTCAAGCATCTGTATGTTCACCAGGTCTTGCTCAAGCATCTGTATGTTCACCAGGTCTTGCCCAAGCACCTGTATGTTCACCAGGTCTTGCTCAAGCATCTGTATGTTCACCAGGTCTTGCCCAAGCACCTGTATGTTCACCAGGTCTTACCCAAGCACCTGTATGTTCACCAGGTCTTGCTCAAGCATATGTATGTTCACCAGGTCTTGCCCAAGCATATGTATGTTCACCAGGTCTTGCTCAAGCATATGTATGTTCACCAGGTCTTGCTCAAGCATATGTATGTTCACCAGGTCTTGCTCAAGCATATGTATGTTCACCAGGTCTTGCCCAAGCACCTGTATGTTCACCAGGTCTTGCCCAAGCACCTGTACATGTATGTTCACCAGGTCTTGCCCAAGCACTTGTATGTGCACCAGGTCTTGCCCAAGCACCTGTATGTTCACCAGGTCTTGCTCAAGCATCTGTATGTTCACCAGGTCTTGCCCTAGCACCTGTATGTTCACCAGGTCTTGCTCAAGCATCTGTATGTTCACCAGGTCTTGCTCAAGCATCTGTATGTTCACCAGGTCTTGCCCAAGCACCTGTATGTTCACCAGGTCTTGCTCAAGCATCTGTATGTTCACCAGGTCTTGCCCTAGCACCTGTATGTTCACCAGGTCTTGCTCAAGCATCTGTATGTTCACCAGGTCTTGCCCAAGCACCTGTATGTTCACCAGGTCTTGCTCAAGCATATGTATGTTCACCAGGTCTTGCTCAAGCATATGTATGTTCACCATGTCTTGCCCAAGCACCTGTATGTTCACCAGGTCTTGCTCAAGCATCTGTATGTTCACCAGGTCTTGCCCTAGCACCTGTATGTTCACCCGGTCTTGCTCAAGCTCCTGTATGTTCACCAGGTCTTGCCCAAACACCTGTATGTTCACCAGAGCACCTGTATGTTCACCAGGTCTTGCCCAAGCACTTGTATGTTCACCAGGTCTTGCCCAAGCACCTGTATGTTCACCAGGTCTTGCCCAAGCATATGTATGTTCACCAGGTCTTGCTCAAGCATATGTATGTTCACCAGGTCTTGCCCAAGCCCCTGTATGTTCACCAGGTCTTGCCCAAGCACCTGTATGTTCACCAGGTCTTGCTCAAGCATATGTATGTTCACCAGGTCTTGCCCAAGCACTTGTATGTTCACCAGGTCTTGCCCAAGCACCTGTATGTTCACCAGGTCTTGCCCAAGCACCTGTATGTTCACCAGGTCTTGCCCAAGCATATGTATGTTCACCAGGTCTTGCTCAAGCATATGTATGTTCACCAGGTCTTGCCCAAGCCCCTGTATGTTCACCAGGTCTTGCTCAAGCATATGTATGTTCACCAGGTCTTGCTCAAGCCCCTGTATGTTCACCAGGTCTTGCTCAAGCACCTGTATGTTCACCAGGTCTTGCTCAAGCCCCTGTATGTTCACCAGGTCTTGCTCAAGCATATGTATGTTCACCAGGTCTTGCTCAAGCATCTGTATGTTCACCAGGTCTTGCCCAAGCACTTGTATGTTCACCAGGTCTTGCCCAAGCACCTGTATGTTCACCAGGTCTTGCTCAAGCATATGTATGTTCACCAGGTCTTGCTCAAGCATATGTATGTTCACCAGGTCTTGCTCAAGCATATATATGTATGTTCACCAGGTCTTGCCGAAGCCCCTGTATGTTCACCAGTCTTGCTCAGGCACTTGTATGTTCACCAGGTCTTTCCCAAGCACCTGTATGTTCACCAGGTCTTGCTCAAGCATCTGTATGTTCACCAGGTCTTGTTCAAGCACCTGTATGTTCACCAGGTCTTGCTCAAGCATATGTATGTTCACCAGGTCTTGCCCAAGCACCTGTATGTTCACCAGGTCTTGCCCAAGCACCTGTATGTTCACCAGGTCTTGCCCAAGCATATGTATGTTCACCAGGTCTTGCTCAAGCATATGTATGTTCACCAGGTCTTGCTCAAGCATATGTATGTTCACCAGGTCTTGCTCAAGCATATGTATGTTCACCAGGTCTTGCCCAAGCACCTGTATGTTCACCAGGTCTTGCCCAAGCACCTGTACATGTATGTTCACCAGGTCTTGCCCAAGCACTTGTATGTGCACCAGGTCTTGCCCAAGCACCTGTATGTTCACCAGGTCTTGCTCAAGCATCTGTATGTTCACCAGGTCTTGCCCTAGCACCTGTATGTTCACCAGGTCTTGCTCAAGCATCTGTATGTTCACCAGGTCTTGCTCAAGCATCTGTATGTTCACCAGGTCTTGCCCAAGCACCTGTATGTTCACCAGGTCTTGCTCAAGCATCTGTATGTTCACCAGGTCTTGCCCTAGCACCTGTATGTTCACCAGGTCTTGCTCAAGCATCTGTATGTTCACCAGGTCTTGCCCAAGCACCTGTATGTTCACCAGGTCTTGCTCAAGCATATGTATGTTCACCAGGTCTTGCTCAAGCATATGTATGTTCACCATGTCTTGCCCAAGCACCTGTATGTTCACCAGGTCTTGCTCAAGCATCTGTATGTTCACCAGGTCTTGCTCAAGCATATGTATGTTCACCAGGTCTTGCTCAAGCATCTGTATGTTCACCAGGTCTTGCCCAAGCACCTGTATGTTCACCAGGTCTTGCCCAAGCACCTGTATGTTCACCGGTCTTGCTCAAGCATATGTATGTTCACCAGGTCTTGCTCAAGCCCCTGTATGTTCACCAGGTCTTGCTCAAGCATATGTATGTTCACCAGGTCTTGCTCAAGCCCCTGTATGTTCACCAGGTCTTGCCCAAACCTGTATGTTCACCAGGTCTTGCTCAAGCCCCTGTATGTTCACCAGGTCTTGCCCAAGCACCTGTATGTTCACCAGGTCTTGCCCAAGCACCTGTATGTTCACCAGGTCTTACCCAAGCACCTGTATGTTCACCAGGTCTTGCTCAAGCATATGTATGTTCACCAGGTCTTGCCCAAGCATATGTATGTTCACCAGGTCTTGCTCAAGCATATGTATGTTCACCAGGTCTTGCTCAAGCATATGTATGTTCACCAGGTCTTGCTCAAGCATCTGTATGTTCACCAGGTCTTGCCCTAGCACCTGTATGTTCACCAGGTCTTGCTCAAGCATCTGTATGTTCACCAGGTCTTGCTCAAGCATCTGTATGTTCACCAGGTCTTGCCCAAGCACCTGTATGTTCACCAGGTCTTGCTCAAGCATCTGTATGTTCACCAGGTCTTGCCCAAGCACCTGTATGTTCACCAGGTCTTACCCAAGCACCTGTATGTTCACCAGGTCTTGCTCAAGCATATGTATGTTCACCAGGTCTTGCCCAAGCATATGTATGTTCACCAGGTCTTGCTCAAGCATATGTATGTTCACCAGGTCTTGCTCAAGCATATGTATGTTCACCAGGTCTTGCTCAAGCATATGTATGTTCACCAGGTCTTGCCCAAGCACCTGTATGTTCACCAGGTCTTGCCCAAGCACCTGTACATGTATGTTCACCAGGTCTTGCCCAAGCACTTGTATGTGCACCAGGTCTTGCCCAAGCACCTGTATGTTCACCAGGTCTTGCTCAAGCATCTGTATGTTCACCAGGTCTTGCCCTAGCACCTGTATGTTCACCAGGTCTTGCTCAAGCATCTGTATGTTCACCAGGTCTTGCTCAAGCATCTGTATGTTCACCAGGTCTTGCCCAAGCACCTGTATGTTCACCAGGTCTTGCTCAAGCATCTGTATGTTCACCAGGTCTTGCCCTAGCACCTGTATGTTCACCAGGTCTTGCTCAAGCATCTGTATGTTCACCAGGTCTTGCCCAAGCACCTGTATGTTCACCAGGTCTTGCTCAAGCATATGTATGTTCACCAGGTCTTGCTCAAGCATATGTATGTTCACCATGTCTTGCCCAAGCACCTGTATGTTCACCAGGTCTTGCTCAAGCATCTGTATGTTCACCAGGTCTTGCCCTAGCACCTGTATGTTCACCCGGTCTTGCTCAAGCTCCTGTATGTTCACCAGGTCTTGCCCAAACACCTGTATGTTCACCAGAGCACCTGTATGTTCACCAGGTCTTGCCCAAGCACTTGTATGTTCACCAGGTCTTGCCCAAGCACCTGTATGTTCACCAGGTCTTGCCCAAGCATATGTATGTTCACCAGGTCTTGCTCAAGCATATGTATGTTCACCAGGTCTTGCCCAAGCCCCTGTATGTTCACCAGGTCTTGCCCAAGCACCTGTATGTTCACCAGGTCTTGCTCAAGCATATGTATGTTCACCAGGTCTTGCCCAAGCACTTGTATGTTCACCAGGTCTTGCCCAAGCACCTGTATGTTCACCAGGTCTTGCCCAAGCACCTGTATGTTCACCAGGTCTTGCCCAAGCATATGTATGTTCACCAGGTCTTGCTCAAGCATATGTATGTTCACCAGGTCTTGCCCAAGCCCCTGTATGTTCACCAGGTCTTGCTCAAGCATATGTATGTTCACCAGGTCTTGCTCAAGCCCCTGTATGTTCACCAGGTCTTGCTCAAGCACCTGTATGTTCACCAGGTCTTGCTCAAGCATCTGTATGTTCACCAGGTCTTGTTCAAGCACCTGTATGTTCACCAGGTCTTGCTCAAGCATCTGTATGTTCACCAGGTCTTGCCCAAGCACCTGTATGTTCACCAGGTCTTGCCCAAGCACTTGTATGTTCACCAGGTCTTGCCCAAGCACCTGTATGTTCACCAGGTCTTGCTCAAGCATATGTATGTTCACCAGGTCTTGTTCAAGCACCTGTATGTTCACCAGGTCTTGCTCAAGCATATGTATGTTCACCAGGTCTTGCCCAAGCACCTGTATGTTCACCAGGTCTTGCTCAAGCATATGTATGTTCACCAGGTCTTGCTCAAGCATCTGTATGTTCACCAGGTCTTGCTCAAGCATATGTATGTTCACCAGGTCTTGCTCAAGCACTTGTATGTTCACCAGGTCTTGCCCAAGCACCTGTATGTTCACCAGGTCTTGCCCAAGCACCTGTATGTTCACCAGGTCTTGCTCAAGCCCCTGTATGTTCACCAGGTCTTGCCCAAACCTGTATGTTCACCAGGTCTTGCTCAAGCATCTGTATGTTCACCAGGTCTTGTTCAAGCACCTGTATGTTCACCAGGTCTTGCCCAAGCACCTGTATGTTCACCAGGTCTTGCCCAAGCACCTGTATGTTCACCAGGTCTTGCCCAAGCACCTGTATGTTCACCAGGTCTTGCCCAAGCATATGTATGTTCACCATGTCTTGTTCAAGCACCTGTATGTTCACCAGGTCTTGCCCAAGCACCTGTATGTTCACCAGGTCTTGCTCAAGCATCTGTATGTTCACCAGGTCTTGTTCAAGCACCTGTATGTTCACCAGGTCTTGTTCAAGTACCTGTATGTTCACCAGGTCTTGCCCAAGCACGTGTATGTTCACCAGGTCTTGTTCAAGCACCTGTATGTTCACCAGGTCTTGCTCAAGCCCCTGTATGTTCACCAGGTCTTGTTCAAGCACCTGTATGTTCACCAGGTCTTGCTCAAGCATATGTATGTTCACCAGGTCTTGCTCAAGCCCCTGTATGTTCACCAGGTCTTGCTCAAGCACCTGTATGTTCACCAGGTCTTGCTGAGAATTCCCAGGTGCTGAGACTGCCGAGGTATGCCAGGATCAACACACTCAAAACGAGTGTGCAGCACGTCCTGCAAGTTCTAGAGAGAGGGGGCTATGTTGAGAGATCCTTTGAGGACCTGACCCGTTGCTCCTGTTTCACAGTAGCAGATCAAGGAGAAGGCAAGTGGTTACTTTAGTGTGTGCATGCTGTTTATGGAAATAAGTTGTTGCATGCAACATGTAGCTAAAATGTGCCACCATGTTGTTAAGATGTGCCACCATGTTGCTAAGATGTGCCACCATGTTGCCAAGTTGTGCCATCATGTTGATAAGATGTGCCATCGTGTTGCTAAGATGTGTCACCATGTTGCTAAGATGTGCCATCGTGTTGCTAAGATGTGTCACCATGTTACTAAGAGATGTCACCATGTTGCTAAGATATGTCACCATGTTGCTAAGAGGTGTCACCATGTTGCTAAGACGTGCCACCATGTTGCTAAGACGTGCCACCATGTTGCTAAGACGTGCCACCATGTTGCTAAGATGTGTCACCATGTTGCTAAGATGTGCCACCATGTTGCTAAGATGTGTGTCATCATGTTGCTAAGATATGCCACCATGTTGCTAAGACGTGCCACCATGTTGCTAAGACGTGCCACCATGTTGCTAAGATGTGTCACCATGTTGCTAAGATGTGCCACCATGTTGCTAAGACGTGCCACCATGTTGCTAAGATGTCACCATGTTGCTAAGATGTGTGTCACCATGTTGCTAAGATGTTGCTAAGAGATGTCACCATGTTGCTAAGAGGTGTCACCATGTTGCTAAGATGTGCCACCATGTTGCTAAGATGTGCCACCATGTTGCTAAGACGTGCCACCATGTTGCTAAGATGTCACCATGTTGCTAAGATGTGTGTCACCATGTTGCTAAGATGTTGCTAAGAGATGTCACCATGTTGCTAAGAGGTGTCACCATGTTGCTAAGATGTGCCACCATGTTGCTAAGATGTGCCACCATGTTGATAAGATGTGCCACCATGTGCTAAGATGTGCCATCGCTAAGATGTGTCACCATGTTGCTAAGATGTGCCACCATGTTGCTAAGATGTGCCACCATGTTGCTAAGATGTGTCACCATGTTGCTAAGATGTGCCACCATGTTGCTAAGATGTGTGTCATCATGTTGCTAAGATATGCCACCATGTTGCTAAGACGTGCCACCATGTTGCTAAGACGTGCCACCATGTTGCTAAGATGTGTCACCATGTTGCTAAGATGTGCCACCATGTTGCTAAGACGTGCCACCATGTTGCTAAGATGTCACCATGTTGCTAAGATGTGTGTCACCATGTTGCTAAGATGTTGCTAAGAGATGTCACCATGTTGCTAAGAGGTGTCACCATGTTGCTAAGATGTGCCACCATGTTGCTAAGATGTGCCACCATGTTGATAAGATGTGCCACCATGTGCTAAGATGTGCCATCGTGTTGCTAAGATGTGTCACCATGTTGCTAAGATGTGCCACCATGTTGCTAAGATGTGTCACCCTGTTGCTAAGAAGTACTACCATGTTGCTAAGATACGGTACCAGTTGTGTTGACATGCAGTAGTATAAAGCCATACTATTGTTGATGTTAATGTTGATGTTGTGGTGTTGTTGCTGTTTGTTGCTTGTGTGCAGTGTCAATGAGAAACTGTTACAGTCAAGACACGACTATTCCTGGCTTGCTTGTCTTCTGCCACTGCACACCACTAGCTGAATCACATCTTTACTGCAAATCTCTTCTCATTCTGCAAGATAAGGTATATACACACATTCTACTATTATACACATGCAGACATGATTATGCATATATACATACACTTCCTGTTCTATTTATCCACCTATTTCAAGTGTGTTGCTCCGGTAACCAAGGTAAAATAATCTTGAAATGCAGACCTTTCATGGTTTTGATGATTCAAACAATGACTAGGCAACTAAGTCTAGCAGAAGTCATGTTTCTAGTGACAGGAGGTATTCTTGACTCGTCTGAGGAGGACTCTAGCGAGGAGGAAGATTGTGGCAGCCATGCTTACCTGGGTGAGCCTTCTTGAGCGTGGAGCCTTGAATAGATTGGCCACAACAGATGAAACTGTTGAGGCGAAGGTGGACAAGCTTAGCACTACAGCGAAAAGTGATGTCTTAGTCTGTGACGAGGAAGGCATGAATGAAGAAGACTCCTCAGGTTGGGCAATACTGTAGTATTAGCCTCAGATTAGTTGTTCAAAAAGCAGTAGTTATTTTTTCCATATATAAATCCTGGGTAATTGCTTATAGCTAGCTTCCCAGGTATATCCTGCGATATTTTTTAGCTGAAATTGTACACTAAATACATTTTATGTTTATAGACTTGAAGATGGTGGACGATGATGCTGGAGAACTAGCCTCTCTTTAGCCTCATCCTCTCACAACTCAATTATAACAATGTAAAGATAGATTGTGCATTATTAGCAGATAAGTAATAATAGTCATTCCTTACGTGTGTGGCACTTGGTGGCAAAGAGTGGGGCGTGGTCTCTGATATGTAACAATACGGACAGTACAAAATTCAATAAGATATAAATAGAATGTTGTGTTGTGGACACACAAAACCTCCTGTGTGGAGCCAACACTGGGAGTGGTTATAATATGCTTGTCTTGTCGAACAACAATAATAAGTGATTGCTTAATGTTTGTAAGCAATAGATTCTGCATATTATGCAAAAATAAGTGTTTTAAAAGATATTCATATTTTGTGGACAGCATGTGGTCACAAACACCTGACCACAATATTTATCAATATCTCATAATATATGGTTGCTAGGGACTCGAGCCGACTTAGTCTAGATGTCTAACTGAAGCTGGTTTGAGTTTTTAAAACTCTCCCAGTAATCCAACGATGAGAGGTTTAACATGTGTTGGCTACATGGGTGTGCCCTTCCTCCCGAGAGGGTTAACACGTGTTGGCTACATGGGTGTGTCCCTCCCCGAGAGGGTTAACATGTGTTGGCTACATGGGTGTGCCCCTCCCCCCGAGAGGGTTAACATGTGTTGGCTACATGGGTGTGCCCCTCCCCCCGAGAGAGTTAACATGTGTTGGCTACATGGGTGTGCCCCTCCCCCCGAGAGGGTTAACATGTGTTGGCTACATGGGTGTGCCCCTCCCCCCCAAGAGGGTTAACATGTGTTGGCTACATGGGTGTGCCCCTCCCCCCCCGAGAGGGTTAACATGTGTTGGCTACATGGGTGCCCTGCAGTATATTTTTGCCTTGATACCATTTTTTGTTTTGTTCTGTTTCCTCCCCATAAATATTTAGTCCAGTGGCCTCCTTCAATAACTTTGTAACCTTTACTCGGAGTAACTGCAGGACTATCCAAACATGGCAGATAATGTTACTCCTTGGCTTGCTTATTGATGCACATCATACATGGACCACAAGTGGCTGTATAATGTTCCATCCAATCTATGAATCTGCCCAATCTATAGATTGTGCTGCACAATCTATGAATGCCCATATTGCCTGCCAATCAATACACTTCAAAACATGGTAGCATATTAACACCCTTTGCAACAGAGAAACAGAGAAAGTGATGATTGCAACTGAGAGTGTAATGATGTAGAAAAAAGTGATGCTGAGAAAAAGTTCCATATGGACTTGATAAAGAACTAAGTGACATGGCAAGTGTAGCTAGAGCAAAAATGAAGAATATTGCTCTGTCAAAAAAGATATAATGCACAGTTTGTAATACCCACGAACACTCGCACGACTGCTATAGTCCCCAAATGTAGAGAAACTTGCCTCACAAACAGCTCTTCTCCCTTCTTCTCTTTTCGTGGGAGTAGCGCAGGCTTTGTAAATTCCCGTCGACTATCCCATATTGTGTGGGTAGGTTTGGATTGGCTTGCACACTCGCTCAGTATAACTAGTTGATAATAAGTACTGGTCGATATGTTCCATCCAATCTATGAATCTGTTGCAAAGGGTGTTAATATGCTACCATGTTTTGAAGTGTATTGATTGGCAGGCAATAGATTGGCATACATAGATTGTGCAGCACAATCTATAGATTGGGCAGATTCATAGATTGGATGGAACATATATTATGGTGAAGGTCTGTGCTCTGTGCAGTTAAAAAATTGTCACTAGAGTTAGCTTCTCAGTAGACCAACTGACCAAAGTCATTGCCTAAATGTTGAAGCAACTGCTGAATCAGCTCAACAGTACACACACACACACACACACACACACACAAGTGTGCTTAAATGTGTTGACAACCTTTACCAATTTCTGTGTTGACTGAATTGAGAAACAGGTTAGTCACTTCAATAAATGCATTGGAAATTTTTTAGTCCTCTAACAGTAAACCTGTAATGAGTGGACTTAGTCTATGCAAGCTGTGTGTGGGATAGATAGATAGATAGATAGATCTTTAAGAGTGGATTTCATGTGTTTTTTTGGCGGGTGCCTGGGGGGGGGGGTGGGGGGGGGGGGGGGTGGCCTGCCTTTGCAAGGAGGAATGCTGACTGTTAAAATTATAATCAACTATTTAAGCAGCTGCCAGAGTGTATGTCCACTGAGATAAGAACTTCTGTATTGTTGTATTTACCTACTTGTACATACACATGCATGCACATTTACATATACATACTGTACATGTACAGTAACATACATATGTACATGCACACAGAAATACATTCATACATACATATATACAAACATACACATCTGCATACACACACACACACACACACATACATGCACATAGCACATGTGCCGTACTTGTACATGACTGTAGTAACTGTATATGCTGTGTACTGTAATTAATACACATTACCTCCAACACATAATCATTCTAGCACGATGTCCTGTGGCTCACTTCTGCAGTTTGTAATGCAGTAATTATTGGTCTCTCTTGTCCTAGGCCCAAGGACCAGTTGTAACACTTCCATTCTGTTTCACTCTCGATATACGTAGGCCTCTTGCTTGCCTGCTTTTATTCTGGCTCCTGGCGGGGAAAGTCACGTTATAGACGCCTGTGCTGCCCCCGGCAACAAAACCACACAGCTTGCCAGTTTGATGAGCAACACAGGGTGAGTAGTGAGCCTTAATTAAAGCTTGGTTGTTTAGAAAATCCTCGCCGTTTTAGTGGCAGCTTGGTGTCATTGCAGACTCTTTGTTAGGCCTCCATATCGGTGAACTCCATTAGTGGCAGCTTGCTGTCATTGCAGACTCTTTGTTAGGCCTCCATATCGGTGAACTCCATTAGTGACAGCTTGCTGTCCTGCAGACTCTTTGTTAGGCCTCCATATCGGTGAACTCCATTAGTGACAGCTCGCTGTCATTGCAGACTCTTTGTTAGGCCTCCATATCGGTGAACTCCATTAGTGACAGCTCGCTGTCATTGCAGACTCTTTGGTAGGCTCCCATATCAGTGAACTCCATTAGTGACAGCTCGCTGTCATTGCAGACTCTTTGTTAGGCCTCCATATCGGTGAACTCCATTAGTGACAGCTCGCTGTCATTGCAGACTCTTTGTTAGGCCTCCATATCGGTGAACTCCATTAGTGACAGCTCGCTGTCATTGCAGACTCTTTGGTAGGCTCCCATATCAGTGAACTCCATTAGTGACAGCTTGCTGTCATTGCAGACTCTTTGTTAGGCCTCCATATCGGTGAACTCCATTAGTGACAGCTCGCTGTCATTGCAGACTCTTTGTTAGGCCTCCATATCGGTGAACTCCATTAGTGACAGCTCGCTGTCATCAGACTCTTTGGTAGGCTCCCATATCAGTGAACTCCATTAGTGACAGCTCGCTGTCATTGCAGACTCTTTGTTAGGCCTCCATATCGGTGAACTCCATTAGTGACAGCTCGCTGTCATTGCAGACTCTTTGTTAGGCCTCCATATCGGTGAACTCCATTAGTGACAGCTCGCTGTCATTGCAGACTCTTTGGTAGGCTCCCATATCAGTGAACTCCATTAGTGACAGCTCGCTGTCATTGCAGACTCTTTGTTAGGCCTCCATATCGGTGAACTCCATTAGTGACAGCTCGCTGTCATTGCAGACTCTTTGTTAGGCCTCCATATCGGTGAACTCCATTAGTGACAGCTCGCTGTCATTGCAGACTCTTTGGTAGGCTCCCATATCAGTGAACTCCATTAGTGACAGCTCGCTGTCATTGCAGACTCTTTGTTAGGCCTCCATATCGGTGAACTCCATTAGTGACAGCTCGCTGTCATTGCAGACTCTTTGTTAGGCCTCCATATCGGTGAACTCCATTAGTGACAGCTCGCTGTCATTGCAGACTCTTTGGTAGGCTCCCATATCAGTGAACTCCATTAGTGACAGCTCGCTGTCATTGCAGACTCTTTGTTAGGCCTCCATATCGGTGAACTCCATTAGTGACAGCTCGCTGTCATTGCAGACTCTTTGTTAGGCCTCCATATCGGTGAACTCCATTAGTGACAGCTCGCTGTCATTGCAGACTCTTTGGTAGGCTCCCATATCAGTGAACTCCATTAGTGACAGCTCGCTGTCATTGCAGACTCTTTGTTAGGCCTCCATATCGGTGAACTCCATTAGTGACAGCTCGCTGTCATTGCAGACTCTTTGTTAGGCCTCCATATCGGTGAACTCCATTAGTGACAGCTCGCTGTCATTGCAGACTCTTTGGTAGGCTCCCATATCAGTGAACTCCATTAGTGACAGCTCGCTGTCATTGCAGACTCTTTGTTAGGCCTCCATATCGGTGAACTCCATTAGTGACAGCTCGCTGTCATTGCAGACTCTTTGTTAGGCCTCCATATCGGTGAACTCCATTAGTGACAGCTCGCTGTCATTGCAGACTCTTTGGTAGGCTCCCATATCGGTGAACTCCATTAGTGACAGCTCGCTGTCATTGCAGACTCTTTGTTAGGCCTCCATATCGGTGAACTCCATTAGTGACAGCTCGCTGTCATTGCAGACTCTTTGTTAGGCCTCCATATCGGTGAACTCCATTAGTGGCAGCTTGGTGTCATTGCAGACTCTTTGTTAGGCCTCCATATCGGTGAACTCCATTAGTGACAGCTCGCTGTCATTGCAGACTCTTTGTTAGGCCTCCATATCGGTGAACTCCATTAGTGACAGCTCGCTGTCATTGCAGACTCTTTGTTAGGCCTCCATATCGGTGAACTCCATTAGTGACAGCTCGCTGTCATTGCAGACTCTTTGGTAGGCTCCCATATCAGTGAACTCCATTAGTGACAGCTCGCTGTCATTGCAGACTCTTTGTTAGGCCTCCATATCAGTGAACTCCATTAGTGACAGCTCGCTGTCATTGCAGACTCTTTGTTAGGCCTCCATATCGGTGAACTCCATTAGTGGCAGCTTGGTGTCATTGCAGACTCTTTGTTAGGCCTCCATATCGGTGAACTCCATTAGTGACAGCTCGCTGTCATTGCAGACTCTTTGTTAGGCCTCCATATCGGTGAACTCCATTAGTGACAGCTCGCTGTCATTGCAGACTCTTTGTTAGGCCTCCATATCGGTGAACTCCATTAGTGGCAGCTTGGTGTCATTGCAGACTCTTTGTTAGGCCTCCATATCGGTGAACTCCATTAGTGACAGCTCGCTGTCATTGCAGACTCTTTGTTAGGCCTCCATATCGGTGAACTCCATTAGTGACAGCTCGCTGTCATTGCAGACTCTTTGTTAGGCCTCCATATCGGTGAACTCCATTAGTGACAGCTCGCTGTCATTGCAGACTCTTTGTTAGGCCTCCATATCGGTGAACTCCATTAGTGGCAGCTTGGTGTCATTGCAGACTCTTTGTTAGGCCTCCATATCGGTGAACTCCATTAGTGACAGCTCGCTGTCATTGCAGACTCTTTGTTAGGCCTCCATATCGGTGAACTCCATTAGTGACAGCTCGCTGTCATTGCAGACTCTTTGTTAGGCCTCCATATCGGTGAACTCCATTAGTGGCAGCTTGCTGTCATTGCAGACTCTTTGTTAGGCCTCCATATCGGTGAACTCCATTAGTGACAGCTCGCTGTCATTGCAGACTCTTTGTTAGGCCTCCATATCGGTGAACTCCATTAGTGACAGCTCGCTGTCATTGCAGACTCTTTGTTAGGCCTCCATATCGGTGAACTCCATTAGTGACAGCTCGCTGTCATTCGCAGACTCTTTGTTAGGCCTCCATATCGGTGAACTCCATTAGTGGCAGCTTGGTGTCATTGCAGACTCTTTGTTAGGCCTCCATATCGGTGAACTCCATTAGTGACAGCTCGCTGTCATTGCAGACTCTTTGTTAGGCCTCCATATCGGTGAACTCCATTAGTGACAGCTCGCTGTCATTGCAGACTCTTTGTTAGGCCTCCATATCGGTGAACTCCATTAGTGGCAGCTTGCTGTCATTGCAGACTCTTTGTTAGGCCTCCATATCGGTGAACTCCATTAGTGACAGCTCGCTGTCATTGCAGACTCTTTGTTAGGCCTCCATATCGGTGAACTCCATTAGTGGCAGCTTGCTGTCATTGCAGACTCTTTGTTAGGCCTCCATATCGGTGAACTCCATTAGTGGCAGCTTGCTGTCATTGCAGACTCTTTGTTAGGCCTCCATATCGGTGAACTCCATTAGTGACAGCTTGCTGTCATTGCAGACTCTTTGTTAGGCCTCCATATCGGTGAACTCCATTAGTGGCAGCTTGCTGTCATTGCAGACTCTTTGTTAGGCCTCCATATCGGTGAACTCCATTAGTGACAGCTCGCTGTCATTGCAGACTCTTTGTTAGGCCTCCATATCGGTGAACTCCATTAGTGACAGCTTGCTGTCATTGCAGACTCTTTGTTAGGCCTCCATATCGGTGAACTCCATTAGTGGCAGCTTGCTGTCATTGCAGACTCTTTGTTAGGCCTCCATATCGGTGAACTCCATTAGTCTCACTGTCACTACAGAGACTGCTTATGCAGGTGCAGTGTGTGTGCATTATTTAGAATGAGGTCACCCACCCACCACCACTGTTAGGTTGTGGTTTTCTTGCACTGATTTAGGTGGGAAGTGGGGTGCTAAACAACCAGGTGATACTCTAGTAATGTTCGTATGATTGTGAGCGGGTCAGCTCTTTCTTCGATATTTGTGCATCTCAGATTAATCTATGCATTTGATAAAGACCCCAAGAGAGTGGAAACCCTAAAAGCTATGGTGGACCGAGCTGGAGCAAGACATGTTCGCGTCCAGTTAACTGATTTTCTAGAAGCAAGTTTGTCTCTGTATTGTATGAATGCTACACTAATAATATATACATACATACATATAATACATATACACATGTATATATATTATACATACATATAATACATGTATATACATTCAGGGCTTCATACAGAGGGGGGGGGGGGCTGGAATTTCCCTCCCCTAGCAAAAGTTCCCCCCCCCCCCCCCCCCACAGAAATCAGAAATCAATCTTTTATTTTGCACATTGAATAGTTTTAAAGTATAATCCTATAGATGGTTCTTTTGTTTGAAAATGTCAAGAACTTCATTGAAGTTAACGAAAGTTCAGGACCTTCGATTGCGACTCTCATCAGACGACCTAGGTTTTCATCAGTAAAAGTTCTCTCCCCCCCACAAGTTAAAATCCTGTATGAAGCCCTGCATATATACATATATACATGTATATATGTAAGTATTTATATGCATGTATATATGTAAATATATTTGTATGCATGTATATACATTATATATATACATGCATACATACATGATGTATGCATATAAATACTTACATATATACATGTATATACATATATATACATGTATGTACATGTAAGTATTTGCATTTTGTATGCATGTATATACATTATATACATACATACATGTATATAAATACTTACATATATACATGTATATATATATACAATACATACATACATATAATTATACATATACTTGCACACAGTGTAGACTGGCCAAGGAGCTGCAGGAGAATTCTCTGCAGGCTCCAGTTTGTTATAATTATCCTAGACATTGTCATGTGATGAATGAGTCCTCACATGTGGCCATGAATAGGTTCTTTAAAATGTTCTCTCTTCATGTTTGGTGATTCTGTATTAGCCTTGCTTGCTCCCTGATGCATGCATGGATGTATGTAGGTGGACCCAAGTGCCTACAGTGACGTTGGCTATATTCTTGTGGACCCTTCCTGCTCTGGATCTGGCATGTACAGTAGGCTGGACTATGACAGCAAGGTGAAGTGTGTCCCCAGTAGTGCTGGACTATGACAGCAAGGTGAAGTGTGTCCCCAGTATTGCTGGACTACGACAGCAAGGTGAAGTCTGTCCCCAGTAGTGCTGGACTTATGACAGCAAGGTGAAGTGTGTCCCCAGTAGTGCTGGGCTAGACTATGACAGCAAGGTGAAGTGTGTCCCCAGTATTGCTGGACTACGACAGCAAGGTGAAGTGTGTCCCCAGTTATTGCTGGACTATGAGAGCAAGGTGAAGTGTGTCCCCAGTATTGCACTGCACATACTCCAACAGATGTCTGTAGTATTTATTGGGTGTGTACATGTGGCAATATGTGTGATAAATAGATACGTGTTTGAACAGTAATTCTTAGCTGGCTTCATAAAATCCAAAGTGAAAGACGTTCAGCTCCATTTTTTTATGCCAAACGTTTCAACCGATTGTTTCTGAGACTCATTCGGTTGGAACTTTAGCATAGAAAAGAACAATTTAAGCTGTTAAAAGATGTACACAGCTGCATGCAGCTTGTATGCTCAAGTTTAAACACTATTGTTTCTGGTTGAAATACACTCACACAAGCCAGAAAGTTGATGGTCTGCTGTGTGTGTGGCTGTCCATGATGACTATGTCCATGTAAGATCTCTACAGCTGCATATGTGATTGAGATAAAAAATAAATAAATATTCCTTTTTTTGTGTGCTGACCTCTGGAATAATTATTTGACAAGAAATCATTAATGATGATGATGATGATGATAGTATACTAGTACTACTACTACTACTACTACTACCACCACTACTACTACTACTACTAGTAATAATAATAACCCCTCGATGAACTCTCAGTTGACTTAACAAAATTACAATAACGATGAAAGCTGGGGCATCTAGTTGAGTGTAAATTTCAAGTTGATGAGTGTAATACTACTAATACTACTAATACTAATACTACTGATACATGTACTACTAATACTACTAATACTACTGATACTACTGAAACTACTGATACTATGATACTACTAATACTACTGATACTACTAATACTACTAATAATTCTAATACTACTGATACTACTGATACTACTAATACTACTAATAATTCTAATACTACTGATACTACTGATACTACTGATACTACTAATTCTACTAATGCTACTGATGATGGACCAAAAGCCGATGGAAAGAATCCAAAATGGAACTAGATAATAACAAGAGAAATCAGAGACTGCAAACCTCTGCCACTCCCAACAATCAGAGACTACAAACCTCTGCCACTCCCAGCAATCAGAGACTACAAACCTCTGCCACTCCCAACAATCAGAGACTACAAACCTCTGCCACTCCCAACAATCAGAGACTGCAAACCTCTGCCACTCCCAACAATCAGAGACTACAAACCTCTGCCACTCCCAACAATCAGAGACTACAAACCTCTGCCACTCCCTGCAATCAGAGACTACAAACCTCTGCCACTCCCAACAATCAGAGACTACAAACCTCTGCCACTCCCAACAATCAGAGACTACAAACCTCTGCCACTCCCTGCAATCAGAGACTACAAACCTCTGCCACTCCCAACAATCAGAGACTACAAACCTCTGCCACTCCCAACAATCAGATGCTGCAAAACTCTGCCACTCCCAACAATCAGAGACTACAAACCTCTGCCACTCCCAGCAATCAGAGACTGCAAACCTCTGCCACTCCCAACAATCAGAGACTGCAAACCTCTGCCACTCCCAACAATCAGAGACTACAAACCTCTGCCACTCCCAACAATCAGAGACTACAAACCTCTGCCACTCCCAACAATCAGAGACTGCAAACCTCTGCCACTCCCAACAATCAGAGACTACAAACCTCTGCCACTCCCAACAATCAGAGACTACAAACCTCCACCACTCCCAGCAATCAGAGACTACAAACCTCTGCCACTCCCAACAATCAGAGACTACAAACCTCTGCCACTCCCAACAATCAGAGACTGCAAACCTCTGCCACTCCCAACAATCAGAGACTACAAACCTCTGCCACTCCCAGCAATCAGAGACTGCAAACCTCTGCCACTCCCAACAATCAGAGACTACAAACCTCTGCCACTCCCAACAATCAGAGACTACAAACCTCTGCCACTCCCAACAATCAGAGACTACAAACCTCTGCCACTCCCAACAATCAGAGACTACAAACCTCTGCCACTCCCAACAATCAGAGACTACAAACCTCTGCCACTCCCAACAATCAGAGACTGCAAACCTCTGCCACTCCCAACAATCAGAGACTACAAACCTCTGCCACTCCCAACAATCAGAGACTACAAACCTCTGCCACTCCCAACAATCAGAGACTACAAACCTCTGCCACTCCCAACAATCAGAGACTGCAAACCTCTGCCACTCCCAGCAATCAGAGACTGCAAACCTCTGCCACTCCCAACAATCAGAGACTACAAACCTCTGCCACTCCCAACAATCAGAGACTACAAACCTCTGCCACTCCCAACAATCAGAGACTACAAACCTCTGCCACTCCCAACAATCAGAGACTACAAACCTCTGCCACTCCCTGCAATCAGAGACTACAAACCTCTGCCACTCCCAACAATCAGAGACTACAAACCTCCACCACTCCCAGCAATCAGAGACTACAAACCTCTGCCACTCCCAACAATCAGAGACTGCAAACCTCTGCCACTCCCAACAATCAGTGACTACAAACCTCTGCCACTTCCAGCAATCAGAGACTACAAACCTCTGCCACTCCCAGCAATCAGAGACTGCAAACCTCTGCCACTCCCAACAATCAGAGACTGCAAACCTCTGCCACTCCCAACAATCAGAGACTGCAAACCTCTGCCACTCCCAGCAATCAGAGACTACAAACCTCTGCCACTCCCAACAATCAGAGACTACAAACCTCTGCCACTCCCAACAATCAGAGACTGCAAACCTCTGCCACTCCCAACAATCAGAGACTACAAACCTCTGCCACTCCCAACAATCAGAGACTGCAAACCTCTGCCACTCCCAGCAATCAGAGACTACAAACCTCTGCCACTCCCAGCAATCAGAGACTACAAACCTCTGCCACTCCCAACAATCAGAGACTACAAACCTCTGCCACTCCCAACAATCAGAGACTGCAAACCTCTGCCACTCCCAGCAATCAGAGACTACAAACCTCTGCCACTCCCAACAATCAGAGACTACAAACCTCTACCACTCCCAACAATCAGAGACTACAAACCTCTGCCACTCCCAACAATCAGAGACTGCAAACCTCTGCCACTCCCAACAATCAGAGACTACAAACCTCTGCCACTCCCAACAATCAGAGATTACAAACCTCTGCCACTCCCAACAATCAGAGACTGCAAACCTCTGCCACTCCCAACAATCAGAGACTACAAACCTCTGCCACTCCCAACAATCAGAGACTGCAAACCTCTGCCACTCCCAACAATCAGAGACTACAAACCTCTGCCACTCCCAACAATCAGAGACTACAAACCTCTGCCACTCCCAACTCCCAACAATCAGAGACTGCAAACCTCTGCCACTCCCAACAATCAGAGACTACAAACCTCTGCCACTCCCAACAATCAGAGACTACAAACCTCTGCCACTCCCAGCAATCAGAGACTGCAAACCTCTGCCACTCCCAACAATCAGAGACTGCAAACCTCTGCCACTCCCAACAATCAGAGACTACAAACCTCTGCCACTCCCAGCAATCAGAGACTGCAAACCTCTGCCACTCCCAACAATCAGTGACTGCAAACCTCTGAATGGCAACTTGCCGTATTTGATCAGCACCCACTTTAGTTATTGCAATATGGTATCAGCCCAATCACAGCTGTTAGCTTTGACAAGCTACAAACCAATTTACAGCTTTTGATTTTTTTTAATGAGTTGTGTGGGGCTGCCAAACGGAGGAGGGTTCTGCCTTGGATGTTTCTGCATGCATCTTCTGACAAAACATGCCTCTAGAGATATTTTATATATCATTGGAAAGCACATAGAACAAGCAACAATTTGAGCATAAAATTATCTACACAAAACAATTATAAAAAAAGTTATGGGCAGTCAAAAGTTAACAACGTTTTTAGCCCGTCTTCGATAGAGCCCCTCCTTAAACAAAATGGCCGAATGCGGTGCTGTTTCCATGGAAGGTGGATTCCTAGCGTAGAAATCCATCTGTAAGTTTTTGTGTAATATAATCTGCTAACGGAGAATAAACCAACAACCTGGGTGGCCGAGGTAATAATAATAGTAATAATAATAATAATAATAATTATATACTAGTATAATTTAATAATAACGATAACAACAACGATAACAACAATAATAATAATAACAATAATAACAATAATAAAATTAAAACAATAATAATAATAGTAATAATAGTTATAATAATAATAGTTATAATAATAATAATAATAATAATAATAATAATAATAATAATAATAATAATAATAATAGTAATAAGTATAATTAAGTATAATTTAATAATAATGATAACAACAACAATAATAAAATAATAATAAAATTTAATAAATATAACAACAAAAAACAACAAAAACAACAACAAAATAATAATATCAACAACAACAACAACAATAATAATAATATAATAATAATAATATAATAATAATAAAATAAATAATAAAATAATAATAATAATAATAATAATAATAATAATAATAATAATAATGATGATGATGATGATGATGATGATGATGATGATGATGATTACTTGCTCAATAATAAACTTGGATTTTCACTCTCTCAACACGACAAGATGCTCTAGCCTTCATCAGGAATAAATAATAATGTATTTTGTTGCGTTTCTTATCCATAGAAACCTGTTGATGTTCAGAGGCTGCGTCGGTTGGCATCATTCCAGCGTAGAATATTAAACCACGCTCTGAGCTTCCCTACTGCAGTGAGGGTGATCTACTCCACCTGCTCCCTGCATAAAGAAGTCAGTGAAGATGCGTAGAAGACAGCTCATATTTTTCTTGATTAAAATATATATTTGATATAATTAATCCTGTATTGAGAGATGGTCTTGAGCGATTAGATCATCTCAGATGGTGGCCTACAGAAATACTTGCTTGGGATATATTGTGGTTTGTGTAGCACAATATTTTAGAGGGTGGACCCTGATCATTGTCTGACTTGAAAGACTAGTCAGAGATGTGTGAGGTATTTAGCAAACTCAGTTCCTTTGAGCATTAGAGCAGCACCTCCATCAGGCAAACAGTGCACCTCCATCAGGCAAACAGTGCACCTTCATCAGGCAAACAGTGCACCTTCATCAGGCAAACAGTGCACCTCCCTCAGGCAAACAGTGCACCTCCATCAGGCAAACAGTGCACCTTCATCAGGCAAACAGTGCACCTCCATCAGGCAAACAGTGCACCTCCATCAGGCAAACAGTGCACCTTCATCAGGCAAACAGTGCACCTTCATCAGGCAAACAGTGCACCTTCATCAGGCAAACAGTGCACCTTCATCAGGCAAACAGTGCACCTCCATCAGGCAAACAATGCACCTTCATCAGGCAAACAGTGAACCTTCATCAGGCAAACAGTGCACCTCCATCAGGCAAACAATGCACCTTCATCAGGCAAACAGTGCACCTCCATCAGGAAACAGTGCACCTCCATCAGGAAAACAGGGCACCTTCATCAGGCAAACAGTGCACCTCAATCAGGCAAACAGTCCTTCATCAGGCAAACAGTGCACCTTCATCAGGCAAACAGTGCACCTTCATCAGGCAAACAGTCCTTCATCAGGCAAACAGTGCACCTTCATCAGGCAAACAGTGCACCTCCATCAGGCAAACAGTGCACCTCCATCAGGCAAACAGTGCACCTTCATCAGGCAAACAGTGCACCTTCATCAGGCAAACAGTGCACCTTCATCAGGCAAACAGTGCACCTTCATCAGGCAAACAGTGCACCTTCATCAGGCAAACAGTGCACCTCCATCAGGCAAACAGTGCACCTTCATCAGGCAAACAGTGCACTTTCATCAGGCAAACAGTGCACCTCCATCAGGAAAACAGGGCACCTTCATCAGGCAAACAGTGCACCTCAATCAGGCAAACAGTCCTTCATCAGGCAAACAGTGCACCTTCATCAGGCAAACAGTGCACCTTCATCAGGCAAACAGTCCTTCATCAGGCAAACAGTGCACCTTCATCAAGCAAACAGTGCACCTTCATCAGGCAAACAGTGCACCTTCATCAGGCAAACAGTGCACCTTCATCAGGCAAACAGTGCACCTTCATCAGGCAAACAGTCCTTCATCAGGCAAACAGTGCACCTTCATCAAGCAAACAGTGCACCTTCATCAGGCAAACAGTGCACCTTCATCAGGCAAACAGTGCACCTCCATCAGGCAAACAGTGCACCTCCATCAGGCAAACAGTGCACCTTCATCAGGCAAACAGTGCACCTCCATCAGGCAAACAGTGCACCTTCATCAGGCAAACAGTGCACCTCCATCAGGCAAACAGTGCACCTCCATCAGGCAAACAGTGCACCTTCATCAGGCAAACAGTGCACCTTCATCAGGCAAACAGTGCACCTTCATCAGGCAAACAGTGCACCTCCATCAGGCAAACAGTGCACCTCCATCAGGCAAACAGTGCACCTTCATCAGGCAAACAGTGCACCTCCATCAGGAAAACAGGGCACCTTCATCAGGCAAACAGTGCACCTCAATCAGGCAAACAGTCCTTCATCAGGCAAACAGTGCACCTTCATCAGGCAAACAGTGCACCTTCATCAGGCAAACAGTCCTTCATCAGGCAAACAGTGCACCTTCATCAAGCAAACAGTGCACCTTCATCAGGCAAACAGTGCACCTTCATCAGGCAAACAGTGCACCTTCATCAGGCAAACAGTCCTTCATCAGGCAAACAGTGCACCTTCATCAAGCAAACAGTGCACCTTCATCAGGCAAACAGTGCACCTTCATCAGGCAAACAGTGCACCTCCATCAGGCAAACAGTGCACCTCCATCAGGCAAACAGTGCACCTTCATCAAGCAAACAGTGCACCTTCATCAGGCAAAAGTGCACCTTCATCAGGCAAACAGTGCACCTTCATCAGGCAAACAGTGCACCTCCATCGGGCAAACAGTGCACCTCCATCAGGCAAACAGGGCACCTTCATCAGGCAAACAGTGCACCTCAATCAGGCAAACAGTCCTTCATCAGGCAAACAGTGCACCTTCATCAGGCAAACAGTGCACCTTCATCAGGCAAACAGTCCTTCATCAGGCAAACAGTGCACCTTCATCAAGCAAACAGTGCACCTTCATCAGGCAAACAGTGCACCTTCATCAGGCAAACAGTGCACCTTCATCAGGCAAACAGTCCTTCATCAGGCAAACAGTGCACCTTCATCAAGCAAACAGTGCACCTTCATCAGGCAAACAGTGCACCTTCATCAGGCAAACAGTGCACCTCCATCAGGCAAACAGTGCACCTCCATCAGGCAAACAGTGCACCTTCATCAAGCAAACAGTGCACCTTCATCAGGCAAAAGTGCACCTTCATCAGGCAAACAGTGCACCTTCATCAGGCAAACAGTGCACCTCCATCGGGCAAACAGTGCACCTCCATCAGGCAAACAGGGCACCTTCATCAGGCAAACAGTGCACCTCCATCAGGCAAACAGTGCACCTTCATCAGGCAAACAGTGCACCTTCATCAGGCAAACAGTTCACCTCCATCAGGCAAACAGTGCACCTCCATCAGTACAAAGCAATGCCTATATTTTGGAACTTAAATCATCACTTATTTCCATTCAGAAGAAAAGTTATGAAAGCCTGAATGCTAGACACTTGAAGCATTCATTTTGAGAAAAACGCGTGAGAAAAACGCGTTTTAAATTAATGCTTTTGCAGCACTTGATGAAGCCATTCCTTCGTTAGTTTGTTAATCATGCGGCACATAGCAGCTAGTAGCCCCATTTTGTGGGGGTTTCCCATCTTTCCGCATACGCGGGCAGTATTTTCTCCGCGTTACATGGCAACGCAGTCGCTTCTTGACCACCAATCTTCTAACCTCACTCTTGCCTAAAAAGAAGCAAGCAGGAGCCTTCAAACTTCACACAAATGTAAAGGAAAGGTAGTAGATGCATGTAGTACAAAAAAAGAAAAATAGTCAAACGATAACTTTGAGCTTATTTTGGTCATTTTGGTATGACCAAAAAACCATTTTTCTCTACATAAGACCCGATCCTATCACCTATAATTACCTCGTGTTTTGTTAATGTTTTTTTCACCCTATAATTACCTCGTGTCTTGTAAGAGTATCACCTACTATAAAATTTATCAATGTTGCCTCCTCTATTTAGGAGAATGAATATGTTGTTCGGAATGTGCTGTTGGAGAATGCTTCTGAGTTTCATCTGGTCCACATCTTACCAGACTGGCGTTCTAGAGGACTTCCTGTGTTCACCAAAGGTAAACACGAGTGCCACAGCAACACTGCACAGGATTTCTAAGGCCAAGTGCTGTGTGGATGTATTTGTCCAATGTTTGTACAGACCACATCATGAATGCAAATGTGCAGCTAAAGAAGAACTGGCCCAGTAAAGGGAGTAAAGGGAGTGTAGGATACCTTTTTATAACCTGCAGAGCAGGAGGAAGAAACGAAATCTCTAAATGAAATCACTTTAACCTGGATGAAGGCTTTGCATCCGTTTCTGCCATTGCACAAGCTAGTGTATACCACATGCAGTTACATGCAGTTCAGAGTATTGGAGAAGACCTGTGAAGTGAGGCCTGGGCTGAAGAAGTTGGAACTCCAAGTAGCTGCTAGTGCACGAGTTGCTGGTGGTTGGAGCTCCAAGTAGTTGCTAGTGCATGAGTTGCAGGTGGTTGCAGCTCCAAGTAGCTGCTAGTGCATGAGTTGCAGGTGGTTGGAGCTCCAAGTAGCTGCTAGTGCATGAGTTGCTGGTGGTTGGAGCTCCAAGTAGCTGCTAGTGCATGAGTTGCTGGTGGTTGGAGCTCCAAGTAGCTGCTAGTGCATGAGTTGCTGGTGGTTGCAGCTCCAAGTAGCTGCTAGTGCATGAGTTGCAGGTGGTTGGAGCTCCAAGTAGCTGCCAGCGCATGAGTTGCTGGTGGTTGGAGCTTCAAGTAGCTGCCAGTGCATGAGTTGCTGGTGGTTGCAGCTCCAAGTAGCTGCTAGTGCATGAGTTGCAGGTGGTTGGAGCTCCAAGTAGCTGCTAGTGCATGAGTTGCTGGTGGTTGGAGCTCCAAGTAGCTGCTAGTGCATGAGTTGCTGGTGGTTGCAGCTCCAAGTAGCTGCTAGTGCATGAGTTGCAGGTGGTTGGAGCTCCAAGTAGCTGCTAGTGCATGAGTTGCTGGTGGTTGGAGCTCCAAGTAGCTGCTAGTGCATGAGTTGCTGGTGGTTGGAGCTCCAAGTAACTGCTAGTGCATGAGTTGCAGGTGGTTGGAGCTCCAAGTAGCTGCTAGTGCATGAGTTGCAGGTGGTTGGAGCTCCAAGTAGCTGCTAGTGCATGAGTTGCTGGTGGTTGGAGCTCCAAGTAGCTGCTAGTGCATGAGTTGCTGGTGGTTGGAGCTCCAAGTAGCTGTTAGTGCATGAGTTGCAGGTGGTTGGAGCTCCAAGTAGCTGCTAGTGCATGAGTTGCTGGTGGTTGGAGCTCCAAGTAACTGCTAGTGCATGAGTTGCTGGTGGTTGGAGCTCCAAGTAGTTGCTAGTGCATGAGTTGCAGGTGGTTGCAGCTCCAAGTAGCTGCTAGTGCATGAGTTGCAGGTGGTTGGAGCTCCAAGTAGCTGCTAGTGCATGAGTTGCTGGTGGTTGGAGCTCCAAGTAGCTGCTAGTGCATGAGTTGCTGGTGGTTGGAGCTCCAAGTAGCTGCTAGTGCATGAGTTGCTGGTGGTTGCAGCTCCAAGTAGCTGCTAGTGCATGAGTTGCAGGTGGTTGGAGCTCCAAGTAGCTGCCAGCGCATGAGTTGCTGGTGGTTGGAGCTTCAAGTAGCTGCCAGTGCATGAGTTGCTGGTGGTTGCAGCTCCAAGTAGCTGCTAGTGCATGAGTTGCAGGTGGTTGGAGCTCCAAGTAGCTGCTAGTGCATGAGTTGCTGGTGGTTGGAGCTCCAAGTAGCTGCTAGTGCATGAGTTGCTGGTGGTTGCAGCTCCAAGTAGCTGCTAGTGCATGAGTTGCAGGTGGTTGGAGCTCCAAGTAGCTGCTAGTGCATGAGTTGCTGGTGGTTGGAGCTCCAAGTAGCTGCTAGTGCATGAGTTGCTGGTGGTTGGAGCTCCAAGTAACTGCTAGTGCATGAGTTGCAGGTGGTTGGAGCTCCAAGTAGCTGCTAGTGCATGAGTTGCAGGTGGTTGGAGCTCCAAGTAGCTGCTAGTGCATGAGTTGCTGGTGGTTGGAGCTCCAAGTAGCTGCTAGTGCATGAGTTGCTGGTGGTTGGAGCTCCAAGTAGCTGTTAGTGCATGAGTTGCTGGTGGTTGGAGCTCCAAGTAGCTGCCAGCGCATGAGTTGCTGGTGGTTGGAGCTTCAAGTAGCTGCCAGTGCATGAGTTGCTGGTGGTTGGAGCTCCAAGTAGCTGTTAGTGCATGAGTTGCTGGTGGTTGGAGCTCCAAGTAGCTGCCAGCGCATGAGTTGCTGGTGGTTGGAGCTTCAAGTAGCTGCTAGTGCATGAGTTGCTGGTGGTTGGAGCTCCAAGTAGCTGCCAGCGCATGAGTTGCTGGTGGTTGGAGCTTCAAGTAGCTGCCAGTGCATGAGTTGCTGGTGGTTGGAGCTCCAAGTAGCTGCTAGTGCATGAGTTGCTGGTGGTTGGAGCTCCAAGTAGCTGCTAGTGCATGAGTTGCTGGTGGTTGGAGCTCCAAGTAGCTGCCAGTGCATGAGTTGCAGGTGGTTGGAGCTCCAAGTAGCTGCTAGTGCATGAGTTGCTGGTGGTTGGAGCTCCAAGTAGCTGCTAGTGCATGAGTTGCTGGTGGTTGGAGCTCCAAGTAGCTGCTAGTGCATGAGTTGCAGGTGGTTGGAGCTCCAAGTAGCTGCTAGTGCATGAGTTGCAGGTGGTTGGAGCTCCAAGTAGCTGCTAGTGCATGAGTTGCTGGTGGTTGGAGCTCCAAGTAGCTGCTAGTGCATGAGTTGCTGGTGGTTGGAGCTCCAAGTAGCTGCTAGTGCATGAGTTGCTGGTGGTTGGAGCTCCAAGTAGCTGCCAGTGCATGAGTGGCTGGTAGTTGGAGCTCCAAGTAGCTGCTAGTGCATGAGTTGCTGGTGGTTGGAGCTCCAAGTAGCTGCCAGTGCATGAGTTGCTGGTAGTTGGAGCTCCAAGTAGCTGCTAGTGCATGAGTTGCTGGTGGTTGGAGCTCCAAGTAGCTGCTAGTGCATGAGTTGCAGATGGTTGGAGCTCCAAGTAGCTGCTAGTGCATGAGTTGCTGGTGGTTGCAGCTCCAAGTAGCTGCTAGTGCATGAGTTGCAGGTGGTTGGAGCTCCAAGTAGCTGCTAGTGCATGAGTTGCAGGTGGTTGGAGCTCCAAGTAGCTGCTAGTGCATGAGTTGCTGGTGGTTGCAGCTCCAAGTAGCTGCTAGTGCATGAGTTGCAGGTGGTTGGAGCTCCAAGTAGCTGCTAGTGCACGAGTTGCTGGTGGTTGCAGCTCCAAGTAGCTGCTAGTGCATGAGTTGCAGGTGGTTGGAGCTCCAAGTAGCTGCTAGTGCATGAGTTGCTGGTGGTTGGAGTTCCAAGTAGCTGCTATTGCATGAGTTGCTGGTGGTTGGAGCTCCAAGTAGCTGCTAGTGCATGAGTTGCAGGTGGTTGGAGCTCCAAGTAGCTGCTAGTGCATGAGTTGCTGGTGGTTGGAGTTCCAAGTAGCTGCTAGTGCATGAGTTGCTGGTGGTTGGAGTTACTGAAGGTATTCAGGAAGAGATAAAATCGTACTTGGAGTGACAGTTTTGCAGTAGAGGGATATGATTGGTGGATCGTGTGTTGTAGAGTTCCAATGGTTACTGGAACTTGATTGGAATGTTTCTATTAATGCTACTAAAGAACATTGTGTTTGCCATGTTTAGTTTACACTCTGCATTGTAATATGTAATATGCTCTAATAAGTACAATTAGAGTCATGCAATAAACTCACCGCCATATTATCCTAACTGGTATTCATGATGACCTAACCTCTATGTATAAACATTGGTCGCATCCCCGTCAAGTTTGAATTAGTGAGTTGTGTTCCAGTGCATGTTTGATCCAATAGCGCCTTCATATACAATATATACAGGCATTAAAATAACTACATGAGTGTGTGTTAAATAGAAATTATCCTTGCTATGGGTCGGAGCTTGAAGAAGACTAGAGCACTAATCAGGTATAACTTGCTATAGTCTGGTATAACTTGCTAGAAACTTTCTGTAGTCAGGCATAACTTGCTAGAAGCTTTCTGTAGTCAGTTATAACTTGCTAGAAGCTTTCTGTAGTCAGGTATAACTTGCTAGAAACTTTCTGTAGTCAGGTATAACTTGCTAGAAACTTTCTGTAGTCAGGTATAACTTGCTAGAAACTTTCTGTAGTCAGGTATATATAACTTACTAGAAACTTTCTGTAGTCAGGTATAACTTGCTAGAAACTTTCTGTAGTCAGTTATAACTTGCTAGAAACTTTCTGTAGTCAGGTATAACTTGCTAGAAGCTCTCTGTAGTCAGGTATAACTTGCTAGAAACTTTCTGTAGTCAGGTATAACTTGCTAGAAGCTTTCTGTAGTCAGGTATAACTTGCTAGAAACTTTCTGTAGTCAGGTATAACTTGCTAGAAGCTTTCTGTAGTCAGGTATAACTTGCTAGAAACTTTCTGTGGTCCGGTATAACTTGCTAGAAACTTTCTGTAGTTAGGTATAACTTGCTAGAAACTTTCTGTAGTCAGTTATAACTTGCTAGAAACTTTCTGTAGTCAGGTATAACCTGCTAGAAACTTTCTGTAGTCAGGTATAACTGGCTAGAAGCTTTCTGTAGTCAGGTATAACTTGCTAGAAACTTTCTGTAGTCAGTTATAATTTTCTAGAAACTTTCTGTAATCAGGTATAACTTACTAGAAACTTTCTGTGGTCAGGTATAACTTACTAGAAACTTTCTGTGGTCAGGTATAACTTGCTAGAAACTTTCTGTAGTCAGGTATAACTTGCTAGAAACTTTCTGTAGTCAGGTATAACTTGCTAGAAACTTTCTGTAGTCAGGTACTAGAAACTATCTGAAATTGCTAGAAACTTTCTGTAAGCCATAAGCTAGCTAGGTCTGGACTAGTTTACTCTGTAGGTAATGTTATAGCAAGCGTATTTCTCCCGACATCTCAAGTGAGAAGAAGAATTCGCATCTTTCTTTTTTCTTCTTCTGCATGAGTTGTTTGTTGGGTTGCTAGGGACTGGACTGCACATGAGTTGTTTGTTGGGTTGCTAGGGACTGGACTGCACATGAGTTGTTTGTTGGGTTGCTAGGGACTGGACTGCACATGAGTTGTTTGTTGGGTTGCTAGGGACTGGACTGCACATGAGTTGTTTGTTGGGTTGCTAGGGACTGGACTGCACATGAGTTGTTTGTTTGGTTGCTAGGGACTGGACTGCACATGAGTTGTTTGTTGGGTTGCTAGGGACTGGACTGCACATGAGTTGTTTGTTGGGTTGCTAGGGACTGGACTGCACATGAGTTGTTTGTCGGGTTGCTAGGGACTGGACTGCACATGAGTTGTTTGTTGGGTTGCTAGGGACTGGACTGCACATGAGTTGTTTGTTGGGTTGCTAAGGACTGGACTGCTCATGAGTTGTTTGTTGGGTTGCTACGGACTGGACTGCACATGAGTAGTTTGTTGGGTTGCTAGGGCTGGACTGCACATGAGTTGTTTGTTGAGTTGCTAGGGACTGGACTGCACATGAGTTGTTTGTTGGGTTGCTAGGGACTGGACTGCACATGAGTTGTTTGTTGGGTTGCTAGGGACTGGACTGCTCATGAGTTGTTTGTTGGGTTGCTACGGACTGGACTACACATGAGTTGTTTGTTGGGTTGCTAGGGACTGGACTGCACACGAGTTGTTTGTTGGGTTGCTAGGGACTGGACTGCACATGAGTTGTTTGTTGGGTTGCTAGGGACTGGACTGCACATGAGTTGTTTGTTGGGTTGCTAGGGACTGGACTGCACATGAGTTGTTTGTCGGGTTACTCAGGACTGGATGCACTTTGGATGTTTTCATTTGTGCATAATGTGAGCAGCCTTTAGTTGGCATGGGTTTCATGGGGAGATATTGATTTGCCCCTGCCCCCTATATAGAACCCCTTTGCCTAACGACTGATTAGAATTAAAAATATCTAATTTTATTTTTCACTGACAAAGTGAATGTAATCTTCCCCATCCTAAGCCACCAAAGCCTAAATAAAGAAATTAGCATACTTTGTGTATAAACTCTTAACGACCTCTCAGTTGATATAACGAAATTACAATGACCTCAATAATCAACTTGAATTTTACCCTCTCGACGTTAGGAATAATGAGATGCTATGACTTCATGAGCTCGGTACATGTGATACAAACCACACCCCTGGCACACGCGGCCAGCACATGAACCGGATATGGAAAAACAAAATATAGATAATAACTAATAATAATAATAATAATAATAATAATTTAAAAAATAAAAATAAAAATAATAATAATAATAATAATAATAATAATAATAATAATAATAATAATAATAATAATAATAATAATAATAATAATAATATAATAATAATAATAATAATAATAATAATAATAATAATAATAATAATAATAATAATAATAATAATAATAATAATAATAATATTAATAAAATAACTAATAAACCAAAACAATATAAATATATAACATAGAATAAAAATAAAAATTAATAATAAAATTTATATAACAATAATAATAATAATAATAATAATAATAATAATAATAATAATAATAATAATAATAATAATAATAATAATAATAATAATAATAATTAAAAAATATATATATAATATATATTATACATAATAGATATTGCCCTATATAACTACCAATAAAGAACTAGCTAGCTAATTTAAGATGTTGAGGACGTAAACCATCTGGTCCTCCAGCAGATCCACAAGGAAAAGAGCGAATGGCCTTAGCCACTACTGAAGGTGAAACTTCAAAAGGTGGAACATCATCACCTAAAATTGGAGCTGGGGGGATGACCGAATTTGGATGAGGTGGAGGATGTTTATCCCGCAAGGACTTCAGAACGCTTTCACTAAAATCAGCCAAAGAATCATCCGAGCTTGCAACACGGACAGCCCCTCATCATTAAGCTTAGAAGCAACCCTCTTAGCCAGATATTGTAAGGGGTCATGTTGAGTACAACGAAAAATGGATTTACAGGGCCGAGGATTCGAAGTAAGTGAGAAATTGGATTCAGACTGGATTAATGAGTTGATGTGAAGGCTTTTAAGGCGCCCATCTTCCCCTGGGACTCTGAAACACCGAGACGAGAAATTAAAAAGGCGATCCCATTTGCCAACATCATTAATGGAGGAAATAGAGGAAACTTCATCAAGAATAACAGCAAACTTAGAAGCTGCAAAATTTCTAGAAGCACGTGGCTGTCTCCTAAGAAGCTTAACGGAAGGGTTTGGAAGGCCAAACAAACGAGAATCACTCTGAGAAGCCTGGGAAGACATCTCATCACCACTGGAAACCTGACATGACCTGTCCTCAAGTATGGGAAAAGATCGGGAGCCTGGACAGCGGCAGCCAATTCGACCATGAACCTTGAAAACCCCACACTGAGTCACGTGTATGGATATCTTGCAAACTGGACATATAGCCCGAGATGAGGAGGAGGTAGTGGACTGTGTAGAAGATTGGCTGACTCTGGAGCTGACATCCTGGCTTCACACATCGCTGGAAACACTGATACAACCTTCCATGCAGAGGTGGGCATCAAATAGAAATAGCAAGATTCAGCCTCACAAATGATCTACTTGGCCAGTGGCCTCTAAATAGTCTATTCAACCCTCAAAAGGTAGATAGCAACAACAAGACCTAGTTTAGACAAGACTAGACGGAGCTAACTAAACAGACAAATCTCGCTAAAACGGCATCCATATTACAATTATTATTATTGGGCAGCAGCAAAAATAAATAATAATAATAGTAATAGTAATAATAATGTTATTATTTATATTTATTATTATTTTGTTGTTGTTATTGTTATTTGTTGTTATTGTTATATAAATTTTATTATTATATGTTATATATTTATATTGTTTTGGCATTTATGTGCTAGCAGATGGCAAAACCAAAGCTCATACTCAGCTAAAACTCGTATTGGCAGCCTCTTGCTGCCTAAATGGTTTTGCCTGAATTCTTCACTAAGGTATATAGCAAAGCAGCAACAGTAGAATGTTTAACCCCCCCCCCTCCCTTGAAATCATCCTCGAGGATGGTCTATGTATCTGTCTCTGTTATGACTTGAGTACAATAAGTCCATTTGTAGAAGTTTTAGGCTTACAAATATTTGAATGCTCATCCACAACTAATCTGTTTCTCAATTACGGAATAGAGTGTTAGGTAAGGACCAGCCAGTGGGTCCATCGATGATGCAACCAGGCTAATGCACATGCGCCATTGTTTGATGACACAGTGTTAGTTCAGTTAACATGTTATGTGTTCAAATGTGTTGGAGTGAAAGAACTGAGCTGAGCTGTCTGTTGATTGAAGGAGGCTGATTGAAGGAGGCTCTTGCTAATCTTTTACGTGTTTGGTGACCAAGTCCAAAGGAGGCTGTAGCTGACCCTACATGGAAACCGTCAACAATACAACAAGATATGGTTATGTGCTGAGTTTTGTCTGGTGGATGTGTGTGGTCTATATCCGTACAGCAACAACAACACATGGTCTGGCGCTATGCTAGGAAAAAAGTGCTTAAAAGGCCTAGGAACCAAGAAGCTCCGAGTTTTGGCCTTAGTAGAATTCTGACTTGGTATTCTGTTCCACTTTGGGTTACAAAAACAACAAAAACCAAAACACTTGAAACCAGAACAAATGGACTATACCCATGGAGATCACAAACCATTTTGATGACCCTTTACTATTTTAACATCTACGTTAATATTGTATTATAAATGGTAATGAGTCATCTAGTCTACATGGGTATAGTCTTTTTAACACACCTTCAATCTTTACTAGAAATATGGACTTCAAGCATGCTGGTAGCTTGTAGCTAGGTTAGCATCCGTTGTTGTTTTATTATGTATTGCAATATGCTATTGTGTATTCGTCCAGCCTCCTGCTGCATCCGGTCAAGCACAGAGGATAAGACAAACGGGTTTTTTGTGGCCATGTTCGAGAGACACCAGCAGCAAGACCTGCCTCCCTCTGACTCCACATGCTGTTAACTTCAAATGGCATTCCTTTAATGTTGTAATTCATTCCAAGAATGTTAGTTCATTGCCTGTCCAATCATTTCTTTCTGTCATTTCTTTCTGTCATGAGTAAATTTTTCTCTTGAGTTTATTTCCACAACTTAAGCAACTTCACGGACCAAGCCGACTGAATTAAGGTCGTCAGACATTCATGTTTCGAGATTTATAGCAACTAGTAATTAGTGTGAGGCCAGAGGCCACAGTTAAGAGGACACAGTTAAGAGGACACAGTTAAGAGGACACAGTTAAGAGGACACAGTTAAGAGGACACAGTTAAGAGGACACAGTTAAGAGGACACAGTTAAGAGGCCACAGTTAAGAGGACACAGTTAAGAGGACACAGTTAAGAGGACACAGTTAAGAGGCCACAGTTAAGAGGACACAGTTAAGAGGACACAGTTAAGAGGACACAGTTAAGAGGACACAGTTAAGAGGCCACAGTTAAGAGGACACAGTTAAGAGGCCACAGTTAAGAGGCCACAGTTAAGAGGACACAGTTAAGAGGACACAGTTAAGAGGACAGGGTGGAGAAGGGAAGGGAAGGCAAGCCAACGGAGCAAATTTGGGATTAGTCTTCATATTCATGAAGATGCATGTACACTCTTGATATGGCTGGACAACATTGAATGGGAGGTTGTGTGTGTGTGTGTGGGGGGGGGGGGGGGGGGGGGGGGGGGGGGGTGCTTGATATTAATTCATCTCCAAGCATAGTAGACTGTACCATCTTCCATTGGGCTCTGGGAACATTAATGTCTGCCAATATGGTGGGGCCAAAAGCTGCCTAATATCTCTGGCTCTATGTCATTTGGTTGTACATACATACTTGATCTGGAGCAAATTCTGTACATAGCTCCCTTTAAAAGTTGTATATAACATTGGTCCAAACTGTTAGAGAACTATAAAAGTAACAGGAATATGTGTATAGCTGATATTTTATATATAGCTTGGTGAGTCAAGTACTCTTCGTTCAAGTTTGCAGTCATGTAGCTGAAGATACCAATCCTGGTCACAGGCCTTCCTGTTGAAACTTTGTGAGGTAGTAGAGCAATAAACATGTCATAATCGAATGAAATGCAAAGGTAGACACAGTGTACTCTACAGTAGTGGGTTTGGATGGTGACAGTGCACTCTACAGTAGTGGGTTTGACAGTGGTGGTGACAGTGCACTCCACAGTAGTGGGTTTGACAGTGGTGGTGACAGTACACTCTACAGCAGTGGGTTTGGATGGTGACAGTGCACTCTACAGTAGTGGGTTTGGATGGTGACAGTGCACTCTACAGTAGTGGGTTTGGATGGTGACAGTGCACTCTACAGTAGTGGGTTTGACAGTGGTGGTGACAGTGCACTCTACAGTAATGGGTATGACAGTGGTGGTGACAGTTCACTCTACAGTAGTGGGTTTGACAGTGGTGGTGACAGTGCACTCTACAGTAGTGGGTTTGACAGTGGTGGTGACAGTGCACTCTACAGTAGTGGATTGGACAGGTGGTGGTGGTCGTAGGACAGCTCTGTAACCAGAGGATAGTTACAATCAGAAGAGAGTCCATCTTGCACTTCAAAAAAAATTGCACTGTTTGTGGGCTTTTTCTCTCTGAGCATCGCCACTTACCATGTTTGACATCTGCATGCAGTCTTCATGATATCTGGGGGCAAGATGTGGATGACAGAGGTATGCTTGGAGGATCACAAGTGGCAGCAAGTGTGGGTGGGGTGGAATTAATGTGGCTCAGTCAGAGAAGGAACTGTACAGGACAGGCTGAAGGAAGTGATGCAGCAGCATAAAATGGTTCAAGGCAGTTGTAATTTGCACATAAGAATGTATTGATTGTGCAGGCCTTTAAGGCAGTGAGCAACTGGAATATATCGTGTCTTACCACAGGGTGGTGACGTACTTCTATTTGTACTAGCTAGATAGGTCTCTAATATTGAATGTATATATCATCTGAATGGTGTGGAGGATGACATGTGACAATAAGTACTGAACACAAGACATGATGATTTCTTAATATAATGACCAAATATATATATGCACAGTTCAGTTTCCCGAGTTTGTTTCTTGTCTGTATACTTAGCATAAGTCATCATCGGCCGAGGTTTACACCTCACCTCATAACTTAGCTTTGGATCACTTCCAGAACTTGGCAGGGATTTTCCCTTTAGTTAGGAGGGAAAGAGGTCCATAAGATCTTAGTGTAAGTTCATCATTTCATCCACGAGCATCAATTGTCAGCTAGGCATATAGTTTGCAATAGCATAACATCGGCCTCAAATCACACCACACCTAATTTCCGGTTCAAAAAAGTGCTTCAAAATGAGCACCACAGAACTCAGTGGGAGTAACTCTGCCTTACCAACAATTTTCATTAAATTCGGAGTGAATTACATCAGCATCGAGGACACCCTTTATTACTGGTATTATCAGCATATCGAGATAACCTACACATTCCTCATGGATCCTTCTACCAAGCAACAGCACAGCCAATCTCTTCCAGTTCTTCATCAACCCAACCTTTATCGTTGACTCCAGCCACATATCTCATCCTTGGTTCAAAATATATTCTATTGTTTGGCAGCGAAAATAATGAAAGGAGGAAGGCATTGGCCTGTAGCACTTCCACACCCTATAACAGTTTTTACCCAGAAGTACGATACCGAACCTTTTTCTGCCCTTTTGCAGCAATGACTCTAGGGCAGTGTTTCCCAAACTTTTTAGCCCAGGGGCCGGTGGGGACTACCCTGAGTGTGTCGAGGGCCAGAGGCCATTGGGAGGGGGGGGGGGGGGGAATAGGACAAGAACAATTTTGCTTCTGTATTTCTGGTATATGTGTAGCAGAAAACACATGACAGTTGCACGAAGTAATCACAATCATGTGAAGCTTTTGCTGTTCCATTGATGACATCGATATCAGGCTTGGGATGGCACTCTCCACAGTGTGTCTTCCAAGTGCGCATCAGAGATCAAATTCCGGTACTTGTCGTACTTGATCCTGGAGAAAAACTGCTCACAGATGTATGTACTGCCAAACATGGCAAGGAACCTCTGGCCATTGGCAGCTAGGTTCGGGAACATGATGCGCAGTAGGGCCTTGTAGAATTCCTTTTCAGTTCCTTCTCCATAAACTGGGACTTGATGTCCATGTTGCTCTGCAGCTCAATCGGCTCCAGCTGAAGCTCGACTGGAGCTTTGCTTGGGTCAGTTGTGAATGGCATAGAGAAGATTTCAAAGTTCATGCTTCTTGACCTGAACTGCTCAAAGTGGTGCTCAAACTCTGTCTTCAGGTTTCCAACTTCTGCAGTATATCTCTGCCCATCAAAATCATCAGCTCTGTCTTCACAGTGCAGACTCTTCATGGCAGGGAAGTGATTGAGGTTACCAGCCTCCAACTGAGTCTGCCAGAGCTGTAGCTTCACCTGAAATGCTTGCACACTCCCGAACAGGTTGTGGAAGAGCGCAAGGAGACATTGAGCAAGTTCAGCTTCTCTGTAATGTCCACCAGAAAGACCAAGTTGGGACAGCCACTGAAGGCCAAGGAACATCTCCAGCTCTACTCTGAGTTCCCAAAAACGTTTCAGAGTGCGTCCCCTGCTGAGCCAATGGATAGAAACGAAGTAGAGCACATCTTCATAGTTGGCCTCGAGCACTTCCAACAGTTCCTTAAACTTTCTGTGGTTGAGGGCATGCGCTCTGATAAAGTTGATTTGCGAGATGACCTTGCTCATCACTTCCCGGAAGCTAATAGTCTTTGCACAGAGTGCTTCCTGGTGGATGATGCAATGGCACCAGACCAGGTCACCACATGGCAGACCCTTCCTGTCCAGCTCAGCCATGACTTGGCTTTGCAGTCTTCGTCTGATCCCCAGCATGGAAGTTGCACCATCTGTGGCAATGCTTACCAGCCTCTCGAAGTCTAGCTTTCACTCCTGCATGGCCGTGTTGAGCTCAAGGAAGACATTCTCTCCAGTGCATGTGTTCTTCATGGGGCAGAGAGAGAGGAACTCCTCTGTAATGTTGCACTCTGCATCAACTCCCCCAATGAAGATGGCCGGTTGTGCAGTGTCGGTGATGTCTGTGCTCTCATCAAGGGCAAGAGAAGGCTGTGAACTCTGAGGCCAGGCTGTACAGCTGCTCCTTTAGATTCTTGGACAGATCTTCCACCTGCCTGGTGACCGTCGTGTTGCTCAGGCTGACAGCAGTGAAGGAGGAGGCTTTCTCAGGGATCATCACTTCAACGACTGCCTGCAGGCATTCCTTGATGTACTCGCCATCTCTGAAGGGCTTCATTCAATGATCTGTAACACCATGAAGCTGGCCTTCGTGGCAGCCTTGCCTTTGCTGATTGGTCTGGTGAAGACATTCTGCTGTCTGGACAGCTTGGACTTGAGCTCTTTGGCCTTGGCAACTCGTTGTTCTCCTATAAGTCCATTATACCTGTAATACAGAAAGTAGGCAGCCTAGCTCATTGTTTTTGCCCTGAAAGATGAAGTTACCTGTCTGAATGCTTTGACTGGTAGCATCACCGGATGTTAAATAGCTTTGTAACAGCGAGGCTTTCTTGACAGATGAAGCAGAGACACTTGCTCCTGTCTGAGATGAAGAAGAATTTTCCTTGGTCCATTCTTCATTGAAGGCTCAATTTTCCGCATCCACCTTCCACTTCTTTGGCATCCTTCCGGAGGAGTGCTACAGCAGCAGAGAACTGTGCCTCATGCTCAAGAGACGTGGCAGCAGCAGAGAACTGTGCCTCACTCTCAAGAGACGTGGCAGCAGCGATCTTCTTATTGTGAGAAGAGTAGGAAGGCTTGGACACAGGGCAGTGAAGGTATCCAGGCTCGCCCTTCCCTTACCAATGGTCCTCAAGGATAGACTTTGTGTTGACAGTCTGGTCCCCTGCACAATAGGGGTCAGTCAGAAAGGACGGCTTGCCACACACCATGCAACAGATGGCAACCCTGGACACTAACCCCCTCCTGCACTGTCTGTCCTCTGTCACTGTCAGAGGAGAGCCACAGCATGAAAAAATGCCAACAGCTCTCTGGAGAGAGCTCATCTTCACCAGGTGTCAGGAAGGAGAGAAGAAGGAAGAAGTCGATGCAGTAGCTGAAGAAGATCGAGCGATGGAAGATCGTGAAGCAGCGAGCGCTAGCTTCTTTCCTTAAGTATAGTAACGGCCCTCATCTCCAGTTTTAAAGAGTGGCAAATACAACTCTGTCTCCAATCATCTAGCAAAAACTTACACTCCATCACCATATTAACTAGAGAACATAACGCTTCCACCATCCTATTCCCACCATTCAACATCTCGTTCATTATGCCATCAGGACCAGGAGCCTTACCCATTTTCAACCCCTTCACAATTATTATTCATCTGGAATCCAACCCGCTGCACCATCCAGTTAATTTCTTTAGCTTTAGACTCTAGGTTATCAATTGGAACATCCTTCCTGACCTGGACACACTCCCTAAATCCTTCCCAATGCTTGGCCAATACCTCCAGTATATCCTTCCTCTTCTCCACCACAACTCCATTTTCCTCTCTCACTCTCCGAACTTGACATGGCTTCTTCTTTCCCTTCAAGTCCAGCTAGTTTCTCCTTGCTCTCTATTGTAGCCTTTCTCAGTCTCTTCTTTTCCAATCTAATCAACCTCTTCACACGTCTTCTTGAACTTTTATATTCCTCCTATTGCCGTAATAATCCTTCTTCACCTACATTGTTACCCCTACACTCTCTAAGCTTCCTACAGGACACTTGTCATGCTTGGATGGCTACTTCAACGTCACGAGACCACCATCCCTTAGATCTGTTGGTTAGTTTTTTCCTCCCTATACCCAACTCAGCCGCCCAAAGCACACAATGCATCTCCACAGTTCCCAAATTTGTTGTACACCCTCTCTGTCCTTTCCCATCCCTAGCACTGCCACATGTTCCTCCCAACCTCTGAAACCCTCTCTCACCATGTGTTGATATCCTGTCCAATCCATAGTACCATCCACCTTCCATTTAAACCATGGAGTACTTGCTCTTTCCTCCAATCTACCTATTCTCAGGACACACTATATTAAATTATGATCTGACCCTAGATTAATTTCTCCACTGTCCTCAATCACCATCTTATCTAAACCCCTTTGACAGCAAGATACAATCACTGACCTCCTTTCTCCCATCTCCCACATCCACCTTCCACTACACTGTTGATACCTTCCATTCCTGTTAGATGACTGCTCTGACCCTAATCCTATGTGGGCATTAAAATCACCTATCACAATTACCTCACAGCCTGCTTCCTGATGTTCTGCCACTTTAGCTTTCATTACCTCAAACAACTCTTCTGATTCCTGACCCTTCACCCCTTCCGGATTAACATACACCACACACACAATCACATTATTGCTCTCCTTTGCTTTCAATTCCACCCACATAGTTCCTTCCATCCTCAGTCGCAGCCTAGACCTGATGCTCTTCTTAACCAGCAACCTTACACCCCCACTTGCATGCTTGCCTCCTATCCTATTGTAACCATCAATAATATCCAGGTACCCTCCCTGCTGCAAAATTGTTCCTGCCAGCTCCAGCACATCCAAATCTTTCCTCTTCAACGTCCTTCTCTCTCGCCCACCATCCTCACAGTTTAGAAAACCAACACCTAAATCTCTGGCACCCCCCTCCAACCCCCAAGGCAACCTTAGCTACCTGGTAGGAGAGTACTTTGTTTTTCACTATCCTCCTGTTCTGATACTGTGCTAGGAGACTTTGAACCTGTAGCATCATGTTGCTCAAGCAGTCCTCCAATCCATCTTTCCCAGTTTGCAGGTCCATCACCCTCACTGCTCCCACTGGTGATCCTCCTTTTCCTGCTGATGCTTTCCTATGATAACTGCTCTCTTGTCTCCATTTCCACATAGTTGTAAGGTCCTGACTCTTCACTCCACTCTCTTTCTGGGTGCCTGGATTACCCCTGCCACTTCTCTCCCTCGTTGTCAATCCTTCCTCCTCTCTTCTCCATTTCGATTAATCCCCTTATCGCTTCCCCCATCGTTTGATCCACGACATATTGTGAACCAGCATTAAAGAGTGTCCAGTTCTTCGTCATCATCGAGGTCCAACGATATTTTGGACCTACCAACTTGGAAGTGAGCTCAGCAATTTGTGGCGCAGCTTAAAGACATCTTTGCTGCCATCACCTGCCATCACCTTGACACACAGCTAGTAATTCAGAATTTATCTGTGCATGTGTGGGTTAGTGCATACCTTTCGAAGAAAGGGGGTGAATAGAAATACGGTCATTGGGTGGCGAGCAAAGAAAAAAGTTAGAGCATGTTGATGACAGAATAACTATGTCTATCAGCCTACCCTGTAAGCTATGCAGCCTATTCTTACCAACTGGTGCAGCAAATTTATGTTATTTGCTATGAGGGCATATGCGAGTTGTGGTTAGGATCTTGGTTGGTTATTTTCCCTATTCAGATAGCGGGGCAGGACTTGTGCAGTGCAGCCAGGCTGGTTTAGCTTAGAATCTCTGGGCATTCACCATATCAATCTCACAACTTTAAAGCAACCCTGCATTATTTAAAAGTGGGTGACACATTCTAATACCTAGTTTTCCATCCAACTCCATAAAAAGGAAAAAAGCTAGAGCATGGGATGACCCAGTAAAATTAATTTGTCCATCCTTTCCTGCCAGCGATGCAGCCCATTCTCGCCTGCCTGTGCAGCTAAAAAAAATGTACCAGGGCTAATGGGTAAGTTGTCTTGGAGGCTTGCAGGAGTTGATTGAGGTCTTGATTTCTGGCTGGTTTATTCTGCTATCCAAACCATGCAGCCTATTCTCACTTGTGCAGCACAGCCAAGTCAGTTTAGCTTCTAATCTCTGTGTGTTGTCTCTTCACTATGGCAACCAATCCAGATTTACATCAGCTCACATTTTTTAAGGCAGGTGGGTAGTGAATTCATGGTACAAATATATGCAATACCAAGTTTACCATTCAACTCTGCACTGAGAGCTCACTTCACTCGACAATCACTGTACTTATTACTAGTAATGAAGTGGCAAGGAAAGAAAAGAAAAAAGCTAAAGCATGTTGATGAACCAGTTCATCACCCTTTCCTGTCGACCATGCAGTCAGTTCTCACTGATTCATAAGTACGTGCAGCTTGTCATAACCGGCTTAAGCTATAAGGTAAACATTTGTACTTACTATATACAACTTGAAAATGTTCTAGAGATGGCTGTTGGTTGCAAACCAGAGTAAAGGGCAAGTATCCCTGAATGCTCCCCTGTGTTTAACAAACCTTCCGAAGGGAGCTCAATGAGCCAGTTGGAGGTTCCCTTTTGTGAGTTAAGGAATAATTGTTGCACTTAGATAATTGACTGATTGTATCAAGTAGTTATGTTAGATGCGACCCTTTCTCCTAACAACTTTACTAGGTGCAACTTTACTAGGTATCACCCTCTGACTGACTCTCCGTCCCTCCCTGGGAAGTAAGCATATAATTTAATATACAGAACTTACAAATATAGTCAAATCTCAGAGTCCTGCTCTTTTCTGCCTCACATCCATATATATCTTAATATTTCCTAACAGTCACATGATCTATCTAACCAATCAGATTGTGATGGAACAGACTAGAAAGGTCTAATACTGTCCCAATGTCGTGGTTTGGTTGTGTAGTAATTTATTAGAGGTGAGTTGTGGTTGCTGTGGTTGTGGTGAGTTCTTATTATTCCAATGGGTGTCTTATGGAAAGTCAGGGAGTGGCTCTGTTAGTGATTTTCCTGACAGTGATGTCCTCTGTGGTGATGTCCACAGTCTTCTGTGCTCTGTGGTGATGTCCAAGAGTCCTCTGTGCTCTGTAGTGATGTCCACGAGTCCTCTGTGGTGATGTCCACATTCCTGACTGAGGAGCCTGACATGTTGACCCAAGTGAAGATGATTGGTCCAATCCACGCATTGGCAAGGAGACCAGTGACTCAAACTGAACCTATATAGAAGGAATATAAAAGGGGACTATGTATAAGATACAAGTTCGCTATACGGCCTATCCCCAAAAGAAATGGTACCTGATTATGTTGAACTTTTTATTATTATTATTATTATTGTTGTTGTTGTTGTTGTTGTTGTTATTATTATTATTATTATTATTATTATTATTATTATTATTATTATTATTATTATTATTATTATTATTATTATTATTATTATTATTATTATTATTATTATTATTACTATTACTATTATTATTATTTTGTGCAAAGTCTAGCAACTTCCTTGGTTTCCCTTGCTCTTGTGTGTATAATAAAGTAACTTTGATTAATATTATATTATTATTAACATTATTGTCATTGGCTCTGTCATAGTAATTCTAGGGCTAGTCCAAATCAACCTCATTTGTGGTCATCTTTGTGTGTCGAGGGTCATTGCATAATGATATTGAATATGCTCGGGGAGGTGTGACCCATATTTTAAAGCAGGGACCCAAGAAACAAAGCTTATATCTCAGCTAAAACTCAGTTTGGCAGCTTCTTAGTATCATAAACGGTGTCTTTAGCCAATTTTGACCCACAAGAAACACTTCAAGCATGCCTTGAGTCTTTTAAAGGTAGTAAGTGTGGAACCTAAAACCCGTTAAAACCATGCATCTTTGTCTTCATTATATTGTATTATCCCCCAAAAAATCAAAGTTTGTATCCCAGCTATAACACACTTTGGTAGCTTCAGACTTAGTATCATAAATGGTGCCTTCAGCCGATTTTGACTCCCAAAACACCTCAAGCATGCCTTGAATCCTACGCAAAGGTAGTAAGTGCCAACCATCCAGCATTCAAGGGTTCATGTCGAGCATCCAGCAATTTGCTATAAATTTCCATCAAAACCCAGCAAAACAATTTTTTAACACAGATATTGAAGACAACAATAGTTATTACAGTAGTACTGTGTGGTACAGTTGATGTCCATGGTGCTAATGATTGGAATAAAAGCGGGAAATATTTTTCTGTGGTCAACAACTTCCAGCAAGTGGGGTTGAGAATTATCTTGACATGTGACTTCTGACTTCAAGTTCATGCAAGCAGCTACTTTTTATAGTTGAATGATTCTGAGTCTCTAACAAGTAATTCTCAACAAGATAAATAGCTACATGCCACATCACTTGGGTTCTCCTCATCCTCGTGTTTATTAACAGCTGAGTGCAGCTCATTTCATGCTAGATACTAGGATTTTCCAATGCAGTGGAAGTGATGAAAGAGATGATCATAACCAACTCTTGTATTTCGTATCTGTTCTGTGTTGGCATAAGCTCTCGAGTGCATTTCATGTCTACAATATCAGTGGCGATGCACACAACAGATTGCCTTGGATCATGTTGTGAACTGGTCTTAATATAACCTGAAGGAGGACTATACCATAACATAGAAGAGACAAAGAACTTGTGGTTCAAACTTAGCTCAAAAGACAGGTCGGGCTCTCTTTTAATACTCCTACAAGATGTTGGATAGTTATAACTATGCCAAAGGTACTGCAATTAAAGTAGGGGGTACCTCAAAACCTGAGTCCCTGATTTTGCAATAACTGAAATTAGTATCTGTGGCAAAAGAAACTCTACTCATTAGGAGCTAAACCATGAGTAAGTGAATTCCATTGCGACCCATTACACTATAAGTGAGTACCACTTACTCAAGTTTTAGCGACATGGGTTCCTCTTGCCATAGGTAACTAATTCCAACACTTTCCAATCAGAAGCCACAACAGTTGCAAAATCAGGCACTCAGATTTTGAGGTACCCCCACTTTAGCTGCAGTAACTTTGGCATAGTTATATCTAACCAATATAGAGCACACAGAGCGAACTATATATCAAGTTTATAGAGTTTAGTGTGCAGAATCTGTGGAGCTCTAAAGTCAATATTATAACACTTTTGTTTTAATAGTATTTCCTATTTTATGGTATAGTCCCTCCTTCAAATTTTTCCCAGAACACCAGCAATGTTCCAATACACATCTATGACCAAACTTTTTCTAGATTGCAGAAAAAAGCTCATGGGTAGCTATGTATCTATTTCCCCTTCCACACATAACTTGTGTACAATACATTTGTTCACCACATCTATAAAATATATGCAGCTATGTATCTATTTCCCCCCCCCCCACACATAACTTGTGTACAATACATTTGTTCACCACAGCTTTATCAGAAGGGGGGGGGGGGTTATTCCCTCCCAGGTTCGAACTCGGAATCTTTAAAAAGGGAGAAGAAAATAATGTAATGATTCCACCCAGTTGAGTACCACACACATACATAATTATACAGAGAGACATAGCTATCCTTTATGGCTACCAATATATTTGTTGTCAAAACCATCTCACAGAACTTTCCATTATTGGTACATAGGGTAGGGGGAGGGAAGGTAGGAGGAAGGGAGGGAAGTAAATGATTCCGGAACTTTCAATACCAAGCGAATGAGGGTGGGGAAGAAAAAAGTATGGAATGGCTAAAAGTGGTGACTCTGTGTGGGGTGTGTCCATTTGTTTAGGTACACAAGGTCCCCATAGTAAGAGGATTAAGGATCAAATGGGGAATCTTGAAATAGGAGGGAAATAAAAATGAAACTCGAATGATTCCAACCAGTATTGAAATGGCGCCTTGAGTATCAAGTGTATGGAGGGAGTGGGTGAGGAGGAGTAAGGGGATGAAGTGAATAATAATCCAAAAAAGTGCACTGAATCCCTGCCAAATGTCTGATTTTCAGTGACTACTGCAACATCAAGGGCTTGTACTTGGGTACTAAGGGTAATTCGATCTCACACAGCAGGTAACAAGTTCGGACAAAAAAATTACGCAGCTACGCCAGAAATAGCATTTATTTTATTTTTATTTTTAAATTATGACGTCATTGAATAACAGACACAATAAACATTACATATTGTATTACTAAAATCTAAATTAAACCGTCCACCTCAGGAGATCGAATGGGGAGGCGGCGGATCCAGAGGGATGCATTACCCCTCCATAAGTTGATCGCTAACCTCTGGAACAGATGGCGGGTAGCTTCATTTGGTGGGATTCCCAACCGATGTCCCTGGAGGCGTCCTATATCCCGGATGGTACGGATGGCATATTGTATTACTATAGCACGGAGCATGGCTTATAAACTACGCAAGCGTCTTTCCTGTTGCTCGTGTACTTTTCGAACAACACGAGCAGATTAGCGAGGCCGAGTTCCAGAAGCCCTAAAATTTGGTTTCAGAGAGATCGTCAACATTCTTCTCTTACATTTTTCTCTATAAGCTTGGTCGCAGCATTAAAGTGCAGATGTTGCAAATGAGAGCAAGGCGTTGGATAAGACCTGCAAATTCTTTGAAAAAATGTACTACAATTACAGGTTGTAGGAAGGATTAGCTTTCTACTTCGTAAATGGAGGCCAAAAAAACATGCAAAATAATTTTGGCTACTATTTCTTTACGCACCCAAAATATTATGATAAGAAAGAAGAGCCTTCGAGTTTTTACCCAAGTGTTTTGGGATCATGTAAAGAGTAAGACTCCGGAAGTCGAAAAATCAGTGCGCGTCAATTAATTTTCGCGGTATATATTTTTAAACGCACTTTTCTCTGCATATCTTAAACGCGCGTGCTATGTACAGAGTGGGAAGTCATTGCCATAGGAGCAAATCTCTTTTGGCAAGTACTGTTACTTGTGGAATGTAAGGGAGAAAATATCTAAAAAGTAATAATAATAGGATGATTATTGATAATAATATTATGATGAACATGTTTGGTGTTGTTACTTGGTGTACAGTTGCAATGTAAACTATGGTTAGATGCAAGAAGTCCAGCCTGAAAGATGGGTTTGCATGGGGGTGTCCTGCGTGTTAAACCGTAAAGTCGATTCGTCATGGTTTGTATGTCTATGTCAATATTTTTAGATTTATTGAAGGGAGCTTCTTCGCGAAGTCAATGCTTAGTCTGCAAACTTGGCTCCTTTTGCAGAGAGTACCCAGTTACTGCTGCTGCAAGTGAAGAAGGTGCAGTCGACCAACTGCAATTAATGTGTACCAGTGGTTGCAGGAAGTTTGCTCAACAGCCCTTAGCTGTCCAATAATCTTAGGTGGGCCTGGAGTCATCATGAGTCCCAATTCAGTGTGTTGTCAATTGTCACATAAACAGTACATTCTTGTGGCCATAGCATCATTATCAGAATAGCATCATTATAGAATCATTATTATAATTGTTGTGGATTCCCTCATCATTGGAACCCGGCCACCATCCGGGTGTTTGGATTGGTGGACACCAGTCATACTCCTGCACTGGGTATGCTGTAAACAATCACAATTCCACTCCATTCTATGTAGTTGTTCAACACAAATTTTCAGGTTACATGCAAATAGTTCCCCGGAGAGACGCTGCAACATTACTCCCTATCATACGGTCTCATGTTGCGATAATCCATTCGGATCAGTGGGCTGCTTACAGACAGGTTGCTTCTCTGCCTGAAGTGGTTGCTCATCGGACTGTTAACCATTCAATAGAGTTCCTAAATCCAGTCACAGGTGTGCACACAAAATGTTGAATCCTACTGGAATAGAGTGAGTTATACCACAAGATATACACAGTATGTTAGATAAATTGATTTTAGCAGGCGAGGATAAAGTTTAAAAGGATGAAGGGGGTTCGTCGTGATCAACTTCCTTCATACCTCGATGACATATGTGGAGGGAGAAGAATGCCGGCACGACTGCTGATGCTTTTCAAAACACATGATGCTGCATTTGTTGTTTTATGAAGTTCTTTGAAGTTGTGTTACTTTTTTTTTTTGGTTTTTTTTATGCTGCATTTGTTGTTTTATGAAGTTGTGTTAATATGAAGTTGTATTACTTGTGTTAGTAGTCCTGAGATAGCACTTCGAGTATCCTTTCTTGATGCCATCTGAAAGCTCCGTGATTTTAGAGCGCGCGTTTAAGATAAGCAGAGAAAATTGCATTTTAAAATATATACCGCGAAAATTAATTGACGCGCACTGATTTTTCGACTTCCGGAGTCTTACTCTTTACATGATCCGCTAAAATTACGCACAACCAGCGTCATCCGCACACAAGTGATGACAGATGACGTAAACCCCAAATTTAATTAAGGCCACTGCAATTTGATTACTTGTTTCTCAGGGTCCAAATTTTAGCAGACGGGGAAAGAAGAGTGATCCAAATCTGAAGCGCAATGGCCTCTCCCTTCACTTTCGCTTGGCTGAGTACTGTAGTCAAGTTAGAGAGGCTCTTACCTCTGTTGAAATGAATCCACACTTGTGAGTTTCCCTGATGTCGCTACTACTGTGGAATGGGGGATGAAACACTAGTTGATGCATGAAGTGGTCCGTGAACTTCGTGCAACAGTGTTGCCCATATGCTTCCTTTGCAAGAGTGAGGGGCAACTTGCTTTCTGAAAACAACCTTCCAATGTTGTTAAGAGGCCAAAAAATAGTAATGAGATGGATTTTTTTAAAATAATTTTGGTTTCATTTTTCAGCTTGGACCTATATATATAGTTTTTGAATATGTTGTTAATTGTATGTACCATGCAATACATGTAGCTACCATTTTTCTTGAAAGTTTTTTTAATCTTCTTATTTCCTTATTTCCCTTCCTGGTTGCCTGGTCTAAATTTGTGCCCAGGAATCTGAGAAACAAGTAATCAAATTGGTATGGCCAATAGTAACCCACTAGAGAATAAGGGAGCCCCCTATTTGCTCGCATATATAACTCGATATAACTCGATCGGATATTAATGTTACGGGGGGGGGGGACCAAACCATTTTTTTGGAAGTGTTAAAAAAACTTGTAGTTACAACTTGATAGCTCCACAGATTCTGCAAACTTCATTGTCGATATTTTTAGATATAATAATAGAGTAATATATCTTATTGAAGGAAGCTTCTTCTCAAAGTCAATGCTGAGTTTGCAGACATGGCTTCTTTTAATATATTGGTGGGCCAGAGAGTACCCGGTTACTGCTGCAAGTGAAGCAGGGTGCAGTCGACCAACTGCGATTAATGTGTGTCAGTGGTTGCAGGAGGTTTGTTCAACAGCCCTTTGTAGCTGTCCGATAATCTAGGTGGGCCTGGAGTCATTGTCCAAATTGATGAGTCCCAATTGAATCCCAAGCCTAAGGTATGTTAGTCACATCAGCACTACATTCTTGTGGCCATAGCATCATTATTATAATTATTGTGGAGACAGCATCATAGGGGCCGGTCACCATCATAAGGGCCGGCCACCATCCTCTGACATATGGGTGTTTGGATTGGTACACCAGTTATACTCCTGCACTGGGTATGCTGTTTATGTTACATAAACAATCACAATTCCACTCCATTCTATGTAGTTGTTCAACACCAATTTTCAGGTTACATGGAAATAGTTCCACGGAGAGACGCTGCAACATTACTCCCTGTTATACGGTTGCATGTTGCAGATGGAACGATAATCCATTCGGATCAGTGGGCTGCTTACAGACAGGTTGCTTCTCTGCCTGAAGTGGTTGCTCATGGGACTGTTAACCATTCGATCGAGTTCCTTAATCCAGTCACAGGTGTGCACACGCAAAATGTTGAATCCTACTAGAATAGAGTAAGTTATACCACAAGATATGATGAAGTTGTGTTAATATGAAGTTGTGTTAATTTTTTTTTGTTAGTTGTAGTATTGATGCTTACTTTGAGCATCCTTTCTTGATGTGCATTCTGAATGCTCCATCAAAATCACAGCACTCGCTCTACATGGTGCACGTGTTTAAACAAAGCACACTTTCTAGCTGATGGTGGAGTTGAAAGCCTGAACTCGACTGAGGAGGACTTGGACCCGATTTTTCTGGTTGCTTTAATGAGAAGAAGGAGGAGGAGGAGGGAAAGAAGCATGTGGATACGTCAGATTTTCACGAGAAGGAGGCAACAGGGGGAGTGTTATAATCTACTCCAAGCTCTCAGATCCTGAATCTCATTTTAAGTATATACCTCAGGATGTCCAAACCAAGATTTGATTCACTACTGGGATCAAGTAAAGAGTATACTAAGTGTTTTAAGTGTTTTAAGTCAATAAAATCTCCATCCGATACTGCTTCTTTACAAGTTGATTTAACTTCTCTCCAAGTGGTCGAAAGATTGGCACCTCCTCTTCAATAATCAAAAGTGCCATCTTATGAGATTCTGTATCAATTCACCATTGTACAACATTGATTACCTTATTGAAGAAGAGGTTGTTACCAGAAAAAGCTTCACCAAAGATTTAGGAGTTCTGATTTCATCTGACCTATATCATGGAGTCTCCATGTATCATTTATAATAGGTAAATCCTACAAGTCCCTGAGGCTTCTTGACGTACTTTCCATTATAGCAACACAGTGAGTGCAAAGAAACAACTTTACCTCATTCTAGTGAAGTCTCTACTAACGTATGCCTCTCCAATCTGGCGCCCGCATCTGAGAAAGACTCTGTCACATTGGAATAGATCCAAAGAAGAGAAACTAAGTTTATCCATGGAGATTTCTCATCAGACTAAAAATATCGCCTTATTAGTTTCTTTCCCTAATGTAATGACTCTGGAACTAAATGATATCTTATTTGTTGTAAAATATATAACAAAAAAACATCTGAACATTTCATTATATTTCTATGTCCACCATAACTACCAGACCTAAAAAATCAAACATGTCCATGCTCGTAATGTAAAGAACTTCCACTCATTTTTCATTCGCATTCCTCGTCTTTGGAATTCACTCCCTAGTTTAGACTTGAGTCTTGCATTATCTAACAACTAAACTTGTTATTTCTTAATCACTTCATTTCAAACTTTGATCCTAATAATTCATGCTCTTATCATTTTCTATGTCCTTGTAAAAAATGCACTAATATACCATCCCCCCCTAACTTCCACCACTTAAATCTGTCTACTTGATTTTGACTTGTAGACCATCAGTACTCTTTCTACCTAATCATGGTCATCACTAATGTTTCTATATATATATATGTACTGCAAAGTGATAATAATAATAAAAAAAGACTCCGGAAGTCGAAAAATCCATGCGTGTAAATTCTTCAAGTTGTGTTACATCACCTGTCCAAATTACAAAAATATCATCTAGGTTTTTTTCTCCAGAGGATGTGTTGTTTAGTTTGTGAGGTTAGGAACCCCTCCTCTATGGAGGCCATTAAAATGTTGGCAAAGGTGGGTGCAAATTTTGTTCCCATGGCTGTTCTGCATACTTGTTTGTATGTTTGTCCTGCAAAAGTAAATCTGTTATGTTTTAGGATTATCTTCATGCAGTCTTCAAGCATTTGCCTAGGTGTGGGCTCATTTGTGAAGTGTGCGTAGAAGTAATCTAGTGTTTTTGTGATATCCTCCTCTTGCGGGATATTTAGGTAAAGAGCCGAGACATCTATTGTTAGTAGTGTGGATTCTAGTGAAATTTGGGTTCGTTCTATAATGTTTATGAAATCCTTGGTGTCTTTTATGTATGACGGTATGTGAAGCTTAGGGCCTTTTTTAGTACATAGTCTACAATACATGAACGTTTCTCGGTGGGACCCGAGCATCTCGATACAATTGGCCTAACAGACATTGGGGTTTTATCTCATTTTTTGAGTAAGTATAATTTCTGTGTCCTTGTGTTTTCGTCTAGGTTGTGGTATGTGTTAGTTGTGTTGTCTATTTGTTTGTTTAAGTGCATTTGTTCTGGTGTGTTAGGCAGGGGGGGTATGGTATTACAAAGTGGGGATTACGTCTAGGGGCCGGGTCATGATGGGTTTGGAGGGTATTAGATCTATAGACAGGGTCTCGGTAGGTTGGGCGGTGGTCGTGTCTTGGTGTTTGTTTATGGTAGGCTGAGTGCATAAATGACACCCTCCTCTGGTCCGGCATCATGAAGACTGTTTCTTCCAGGCAACCAAATGGCTCAACATCTGTGGGAAAAATGGAATCACACTCAATCCAGAGAAATTCACATTTGCCCAAAGATGAAGTAGAATTTGCTGGATTAGAAATAACAAGCGATACTGTTCGCCCTTGCAGGAAATATCTCAGGGCCATCACAAAACTCCACACACCCAAAAATATCACAGACGTCAGGTCTTGGTTTGGCTTTGTCAACCAGGTATCATATGCCCAGCATGGCTGAGCAAATACTTCCATTCAGAGAACTTTTCAAACAGTGCCCAGCCTGGTGCCCTTAATTAGGCTGCCAGGCCCAGCGACCAAATATGGGTAAGTACAATAACATTACTGATGTGGTTGTCCAATCATATGCTAGTGTGTATGTATGTGTGCATGTTCAGTAATCAGGGTCATGGAGTTCATGCGCAAGCCTGAGATGTCTGCTTTAAGAGCCTTGCCATGTTAAGGTTGTCACTCTGTTGGGGCCGGGCCCCAACATACGCCCACACAGAGGGTTTCCCAGGGTAACTCCCCAGCAAGTTCCCACGTGCAAGAGGCACATGCTTTGATGCCTCCCAGTGGCACATACTTTGATGCCTCCCAGTGGCCAAGTATAAAATATCTGGCAAGGAACTCGAGTATTTATCATTCACATACTGCACCTCACCACACTTGGGCCAAGCTGGGCTCTGCAATGCCACCACATAGACCAGCAGCAGCAGCAACAGCCCCCCCCCCCCCCCCCCCCCAAAAGCTGACATGAGATTGAAAGGCAGAAGTGCTCCCATATTCCCTAAGCCCCTATTTTAAAATGCATGATTAGGCTGCTTGAAGACAAAGCAGACCTTCTGCTTATGCCACCACATCTTAGTGTCTTTTTGTCATTGTCCTTTCTTCATGCATGCTGTACTGTAAAGCATTAAAAAAAAATTCTGCCAGTTAACAAGTTAACAACACACATCCTGCAAAGAATCTCTACTGCACTTAGCATAACTTGCAGCCATTTACAAATATGCTGCCATGTTTTACCTGTAGCCGTCTATTGTGTTATGACAAGAAAACATAATCCAACCTAAGGTTTAGATTCCAGTGTCTTAAAATTAGGTTTTCTCTTTATTAGTAGCATAGTATATCAGTGATTTGCAGTTTTTATAATAAACAATATTGTACACTTGAAAGGTAAGCAAAATGTAATGTAATTTTTGCAAATACACCTATGCCCTATGGAAGTGCTGAAATGAAGTCAGAGATTCTAACTCACATAAATAATAATAATAATAATAATAATAAACTGCCAGTTAACAACACACATCCTGCAAAGAATCTCTACTGCACTTCACATAAATTGCAGCCATTTACAAACATGCTGCCGTGTCTTACCTGTAGCCCTCTATTGTGTTACGATGCAAGAAAACATAATCCAACCTAAAATTTAGATTCCAGAGTCTTAAAATTAGGTTTTCTCCTTATTAGTAGCAGTGACGTTCGAGTTCCACATGAGCAGCATGGGCTAGCAGGAAAGGTCTCCAAGACAAAAGAACTGAGCGACTTTCTGGAATTTCCGATTTGTTGATGCCAACAGTCAGCCAAATGGGCGTTCTGAAGATTCTTTTTGTCCTACACACTATTTTATCCCAAACATCACCACAATTCAAACACCAAAGCCAAATGTTCACAATTATGAGCAGCGGTGTGGTTACTCGCTTGCAGGAGTTTTCAATCGAGTACAGGAAGAGAACAGCAGGCCAACAGTGTCAAATTACTCCATGTCAACGAGTATCGACCAAAACATGCTATTTGTCCACATAAATAATTGGACTATTGTGATAGCTCAGATCCACAGTACTGAAATTACCCTCACACACCTGGGATCAGCTTCTCAGGATGCGATTCAGACTAAAGAAGATGAAAAAAGGCAAATTCGGGCATCATTTGATGAACACAAAAGGCGAGCCCAAGAGTCAAATAAATGCCACAATGAAGCTATACAAAGATGCAAAGATACATGGACAAAGATACAGGAATTGGAGCAGTCGGGAGTGCTGAATCTACTGTGGAACTAATACAACTGAAAAAAGGTTTGTGCTTGTTATTGATGCAGATTACCAGAAAACAAAGCTGATTCCTTACTGGGGATTCTCTCCTCAACCAGGACTTACTTACTACCTACAAAAAATGACCTATGATGTATTTGGAATTGTTCATGCTAGAAATGGACAGGGTCATGTGTATTTAGCACTGGAGACAATTTGTTCCAAAAATAATGATCACACACTATCTTACTTGTCTCACTAGCTTAGAGAGAGTGCTATTCCAAGTTAGATAAAACGAGTCCATATCTTTATGAATAATGCTGGGTCAACAACAAAAAATATTACTCAGTATAGGATACTGCCAAGAATTGGTACAACAGAATGTCTTCTCTTTTTGTAGACTGTATTTTATGATTGCAGGGCACACAAAATTTTCTGTTGAAGGCTTTTTTCCAAGATAGCACTGTCTTACAACAAAGCAGATGTCTTCAGTGCCCAGGAGCTGGCCAAGATGCATTCAAAGGTATAAGTTGATGATGGGAGTATCATTCGACACTGGAGACAAGGTCTTGGTAAGAAGTTCATAACACTTCCTGGAATCCGTGGATTGCACGACTTCGTGGTAGTTCAGCATCCTGTTATTAGAGATGTAATCCTAAGAGTTAGAGACCTCTGCTATACAGGTACATTCAATAGCTCAAAGATGAACTTATTGAAGGATGTAAACCCGACCCTAAACACTATCCCCATCCCAGACAAATCTTATTTGGCCACAAATGCTGTACATCCACTGTCTTCTTCAATAGAGGCTCACCTGAAGCAAATGTACAGATGCTTCATTCCTAAGGAAAGATGGCTGGAGTACCTAAAAGACTTGGGATTGCAATAATAATGTTTTTCTCTATCTAAATCAGTTTTGATGTACAAGTTTGATGCACTGTTCACATTACTTGATGAGATTTTTTATCTCAATCGATTTTTAAGCAAGTTTGATCCACTATTCACGTTATGTATATATGACATTGTATTACTTGATCGAGAATTTCAACCCTCAATAGTGGTCAGAATGAGTTGAAATTTTGGTTACAAACAGATTATATGATGGGTAAAGGTATCCAGCCAAAAAGTACATTCTGAGTAGGTGTGGCTAAAGTTCAATTTTTACTCTATGTCTTCACATATACAAACTGTAGAGAGAAAAATATTAAGTTTAAATTACATTTTATAAACGAACAACAAATCAAAGTGATTGGTTATCATAATGATATATATATATATATAAATTGTGAATCTGAATCATGAAGTCCAAGGGTCAATAATAAAAGAATTGGAAGAGAAATGCTATTACATGTAATAGCATACTTGTAAAGCTATTCTCCTATTACATTTAAGTTTAAATCTATCATCAACATCATCAAGATCCAACAGGAAAACTATAATAAGTATGCATCAATGCCAATGCGGATAATCTGTCCTGCCCCATATTATTATGTAAGAAAGTTTTAAGGTTTTTAAAGGTGTATTGGCCATCTCGTTCTCACATGATGTGACTGGAATAGTACATGCGATGCACAGCAGTACGTAAAGTAATCCTTGTCACACTCTTTCAGAGCTGATTGAAGGGTGGATGGCCGCTTGTCGGCATCTTGACTCTGTCACTTTGCCCTCCACCTCCGCACCTCAGTAGACACAAGTGCAGTACTCGGCAAGTCATCATTATAATATAAAGAAATCAAGTCCTCTAAAGATATATCATCCTGAGTATATAGTGATTATAGAAGGTATAAGATTGATTAAATTGGCTGCTACTGTTTGAGTCTTATCAAACCTATCATTCATTTGTTGAACTAAGTGGTCCAATAAAGGAAGCACAGCAGTTCTTTGGTAGTATTCTCACAGAACTGAACTCCACATTATTTCTGTAAGTTTGTCGAGCAGATAGACGTGGGACTTCAGGAACCACTCCAACATCATGAGGTATAGCTTCAGCTTGCACAGTCATACCATGAATGTAACATTTCCTCACTTTGACGAACAGCACAAAGTTCATTCAGTACGTCTTTAACATCCATATAAGCATTGACTATATCACTACTTTTCTTTTGTACTTTTCTACTTATAGGTTTTATAATAGACAGAATTCATTGTTGCTATGAAAGATATTATAAAAGGAAAGGAAAGGTACATCTTGAGCAAGCCATTGGCTGCCACAATTATTTTCGTATCCCAGTTCATATCCCAGATCACGTTCTGCAATTGCTTCATTGCAGTTACAAGGAATTGCATTAAAAAAATTCATAAGCTTTGTGCCAAAAAATCAACCTTGTTCTACAAAGATCCTTAACTTTAACAACACTAGTTTCCTTATCAATTACTTTCTCAAGAAATGGTTGCCGTTTAGCACTATAATGGAAGAAATATGCTGTTTCAGTAACAGTAGAATTCATATTACGAATAGGAGGTAAACTACAAGCTTCAACAATATACAAATTAAGCATGTGACTATTACAGTGGACTTTAGGATTTTCTGCCAAGAGGTAACCCTGCACACCCCTACTAGACATTTTGCTAGCACCATCATAGCCTTGCCCCCTACAATCTTCAAAGTCTAAGTCAAACTCATTCAGTACTTCTTTTATTGCACGAGCCAAAATCTCTTCAGTGATCCGTTCTGTATTTATGAAATCTAATTCTTCTCTTATATTACAATTACTAACTACAAATCTTAACACTACTTGACACCTGCTCCTTCTGGATATATCGACCACTTCATCACTAAGAATAGAATAATATTTAGTTTGCTTAATTTCCTGTATTATACTATCTCTAATATGATCACCTATGCATTCAATGAGTTGATTTTGGGTAGTTTTGCTAGTATAAGTTGCATTTTTAAGCATCTTTCAAATGCTTGGCTAATGCAACATTTCCTGATTTCACAGAGTTCAAGAAATGCTCAAAAATTCCCTCTGTTGACCTCAGAATCAGCCTTGCTATCAGCTCTGTGACCTCGAATAGCTATACACTGCTTGCCACAAAGAAGTATTGCATCCGCCATACATCTTATTTGTACCTATTTGTTGCTATTTTACTCTAATCTATATGCAGCAAACGATCCTTAATAGAAGACTCTGGACACACATGGGAAGACTTTAAAGCATCTGTCCGACCTAAAGCCAGCTGATGGTCCTGCGTACAGTTGTAACTGGCAAACTTTTTAGTTTTCCGAGACCATTATTAAATCCATTACATACAAAATGACCCAAACCCTTTGTAGCAAAGAGAACTCAAAGCAAACAAAATATACAAACCAAGGGTTGGTTGACATAAACTTTAGATGTACCTATATAGTATAGTAGCGAAGGAATAGAATAGAGAAGGGGGGGAGAAATTGAGAGATTAAAAAAAAAAAACCTCCCGCTTTAAATACAGACAAAAGAATTGGCAGTCAACTCTAGCTCTACATAGGCATTACTACATGGGCATTACTATTATAAAAGTCTCAAGTTCTATGCAAGATATGAAAAGAGAACTATACGGCTTATTTAGCATTAGCAAACAAGGTAGACTCGACATGACAATCAGGAACATTTGCGTATCTCTCTCAAAGTCCTGCTTCCATCATATTTTCCACATAGCAACCCAGCTGCCCTTGAAAACCCACTGTCCCCCCTTATCACTATACTTCCTTGTGCAATAAGCAAGAAATCAATCCACAACATAAAGAATCCTTCTTTCTCCTCAGCTGTCAGTGGATGTGGTTTCTTCTTCAAATTGTCCACGTGGATTATAACATCATTCAGGGTACGAATCCTTGTTCCGTATTTCTTCAAGGCCATTTGCTTTAGCTGGTTACTGTCTGTAGCTAGAAAAATATAAGTCTTGTTCTTGCCAGACAGCTCATCTGCAGCATCTATTGCACAGTGAAGGGCCTGTTTCCATTCTGAGTCTAGCTGCAGGAATCTTTCGCGTCTTCCTTCTTCCAAATGTTGCATTTTTGCAAAACCTGTTCTCACATGAATAGCCACATATGGCAAGTGGTTCAGGCCGAGTATCTCTGCAGCTGCAGACGTCCGTTCAAGCACAACATCATCCAGCTTGAATAAGTAGCGGAACGCAATACCAATCATTTCATCCAGTTCAATGTTGGACAAATTCAAAAATCCATGCAGTTGCATCTCATCCATTAACCACTTAGGATTATTTCCATTTCTCTTTGGATCCAGTAATGCATTTGGTATCATGTTTGTAGTAAAAATAACATTTGACTCATTACTACCAATGATCCTCATGTAATACTCCATAGTCTTTTTAGTCTTGTCAATTGTTGAGTTAGTAAGGGTGTTGATCTTGAAGTGATGTCGAACAATGAAATCATCAGATTTTAACTTACCACTTGCACGCATTTTCAAGTGGTTACTGACCATCGTGTCCTCCCAATTGATCATGTATGGATGGAGAAAATCACCTTCTGAATGAGTCGGCCAGACTATAACTATCCTGCGTCTGCTAAACATGGCAAGGAGGAGGACATAAGTAATGCTCCGAATCCGATCCCCAAATCCACCACAGTTTGCGAAGTTACCACACCACCATACCAATGTCCTCGTGGAAGGTGACTTCCTCAAGGTATCATGGAAAGATGCATAGTTCTCTAAGGGCTTGAGAAATCTTTCATATTTCTTTAATAGCAGCTCAACTTCTGAATGACCCTCTCTAATAGGACATTTCAAAGAGATCCCACTCAGCAAGCGATCACCAAAGGACAAGGAGCTCTGACTTGTTACATTTTGCTGGGATACTAAGATAGGTCGAATCTTTGGCTTAGACTGATTCAGGAAGAAGAAATACTTGATGCAGATGAAAAATACCAACACAGACAGCAACACGAAAACCTTTCTCGTAACCATCATCCTTGCTAAAATTATAGGTGAAACGCACAACCAGCGTCATCCGCACAAGTGATGACAGATGACGTATTTTCGCAAACCCTCCAGCCCCAAATTTAATTAAGGCCACTGCAATTTGATTACAGTACTTGTTTCTCAGATCCGGCGGGTCCAAATTTTAGCAAGAAGAGTGATCCAAATCTGAAGCGCAATGGCCTCTCCCTTCACTTGCGCTTGGCTGAGTACTGTAGTCAAGTTAGAGAGGCTCTTACCTGCAAATCATCTGTTGAAATGAATCCACACTTGTGAGTTTCCCTGATGTCGCTACTACTGTGGAATGGGGGATGAAACACTAGTTGATGCATGAAGTGGTCCGTGAACTTCGTGCAACAGTATTGCCCATATGCTTCCTTTGCAAGAGTGAGGGGCAACTTGCTTTCTGAAAACAACCTTCCAATGTTGTTAAGAGGCCAAAAAATAGTAATGAGATGGATTTTTTAAAAATAAGTTTGGTTTCATTTTGCGTGTGCACACCTGTGACTGGATTAAGGAACTCGATCGAATGGTTAACAGTCCCATGAGCAACCACTTCAGGCAGAGAAGCAACCTGTCTGTAAGCAGCCCACTGATCCGAATGGATTACCGTTCCATCTGCAACATGCAACCGTATAACAGGGAGTAATGTTGCAGCGTCTCTCCGCGGAACTATTTCCATGTAACCTGAAAATTGGTGTTGAACAACTACATAGAATGGAGTGGAATTGTGATTGTTTATGTAACATAAACAGCATACCCAGTGCAGGAGTATAACTGGTGTACCAATCCAAACACCCATATGTCAGAGGATGGTGGCCGGCCCCTATGATGGTGACCGGCCCCTATGATGCTGTCTCCACAATAATTATAATAATGATGCTATGGCCACAAGAATGTAGTGCTGATGTGACTAACATACCTTAGGCTTGGGATTCAATTGGGACTCATCAATTTGGACAATGACTCCAGGCCCACCTAGATTATCGGACAGCTACAAAGGGCTGTTGAACAAACCTCCTGCAACCACTGACACACATTAATCGCAGTTGGTCGACTGCACCCTGCTTCACTTGCAGCAGTAACCGGGTACTCTCTGGCCCACCAATATATTAGAAGAAGCCATGTCTGCAAACTCAGCATTGACTTTGAGAAGAAGCTTCCTTCAATAAGATATAATTATTACTCTATTATTATAAAAAATATCAACAATGAAGTTTGCAGAATCTGTGGAGCTATCAAGTTGTAACTACAAGTTTTTTTAACACTTCCAAAAAAATGGTTTGGTCCCCCCCCGTAACATTAATATCCGATCGAGTTACATAGAGTTATATATGCGAGCAAATAGGGGGCTCCCTTATTCTCTAGTGGGTTACTATTGGCCATACCAATTTGATTACTTGTTTCTCAGATTCCTGGGCACAAATTTAGACCAGGCAACCAGGAAGGGAAATAAGAAGATAAAAAAAACTTTCAAGAAAAATGGTAGCTACATGTATTGCATGGTACATACAATTAACAACATATTCAAAAACTATATATATAGGTCCAAGCTGAAAAATCCATCTCATTACTATTTTTTGGCCTCTTAACAACATTGGAAGGTTGTTTTCAGAAAGCAAGTTGCCCCTCACTCTTGCAAAGGAAGCATAATTATGGGCAACACTGTTGCACGAAGTTCACGGACCACTTCATGCATCAACTAGTGTTTCATCCCCCATTCCACAGTAGTAGCGACATCAGGGAAACTCACAGGTGTGGATTCATTTCAACAGAGGTAAGAGCCTCTCTAACTTGACTACAGTACTCAGCCAAGCGAAAGTGAAGGGAGAGGCCATTGCGCTTCAGATTTGGATCACTCTTCTTTCCCCGTCTGCTAAAATTTGGACCCTGAGAAACAAGTAATCAAATTGCAGTGGCCTTAATTAAATTTGGTGTTTGCGTCATCCGTCATCACTTGTGTGCGGATGACGATGGTTGTGCGTAATTTTAGTTAAAGAGTAAGACTCCAGAAGTCGAAAAATCAGTGCGCGTCAATTAATTTTCGCGGTATATATTTTAAAACTCTGCTTATCTTAAACGCGCGCTCTAAAATCACGGAGCTTTCAGAAGGCATCAAGAAAGGATACTCGAAGTGCTATCTCAGGACTACTAACACAAGTAATACAACTTCATATTAACACAACTTCATAAAACAACAAATGCAGCATAAAAAAAAAATTAAAAAAAAGTAACACAACTTCAAAGAACTTCATAAAACAACAAATGCAGCATCATGTGTTTTGAAAAGCATCAGCAGTCATGCCGGCATTCCTCTCCCTCCACATATGTCATCGAGGTATGAAGGAAGTTGATCACGACGAACCCCCTTCATCCTTTTAAACTTTATCCTCGCCTGCTAAAATCAATTTATCTAACATACTGTGTATATCTTGTGGTATAACTCACTCTATTCCAGTAGGATTCAACATTTTGTGTGCACACCTGTGACTGGATTTAGGAACTCTATTGAATGGTTAACAGTCCGATGAGCAACCACTTCAGGCAGAGAAGCAACCTGTCTGTAAGCAGCCCACTGATCCGAATGGATTATCGCAACATGAGACCGTATGATAGGGAGTAATGTTGCAGCGTCTCTCCGGGGAACTATTTGCATGTAACCTGAAAATTTGTGTTGAACAACTACATAGAATGGAGTGGAATTGTGATTGTTTACAGCATACCCAGTGCAGGAGTATGACTGGTGTCCACCAATCCAAACACCCGGATGGTGGCCGGGTCCCAATGATGCTGTATCCACAACAATTATAATAATGATTCTATAATGATGCTATTCTGATAATGATGCTATGGCCACAAGAATGTACTGTTTATGTGACAATTGACAACACACTGAATTGGGACTCATGATGACTCCAGGCCCACCTAAGATTATTGGACAGCTAAGGGCTGTTGAGCAAACTTCCTGCAACCACTGGTACACATTAATTGCAGTTGGTCGACTGCACCTTCTTCACTTGCAGCAGCAGTAACTGGGTACTCTCTGCAAAAGGAGCCAAGTTTGCAGACTAAGCATTGACTTCGCGAAGAAGCTCCCTTCAATAAATCTAAAAATATTGACATAGACATACAAACCATGACGAATCGACTTTACGGTTTAACACGCAGGACACCCCCATGCAAACCCATCTTTCAGGCTGGACTTCTTGCATCTAACCATAGTTTACATTGCAACTGTACACCAAGTAACAACACCAAACATGTTCATCATAATATTATTATCAATAATCATCCTATTATTATTACTTTTTAGATATTTTCTCCCTTACATTCCACAAGTAACAGTACTTGCCAAAAGATATTTGCAATGACTTCCCGCTCTGTACCATAGCGCGCGCGTTTAAGATATGCAGCGTTTAAAAAAATATGTCTTACTCTTTACATGATCCGTGTTTTGTATAACTTTAGGTTTATTAGCTTCGGCAAAATTAAGACCGGCTTTCCAACCAGATCAGCATGACTGGGTGTGCAATGGGGAAGGTATGAATATCCTTTCATTTTTGCAGTCCAGTTTACATATATTTTCAGGGAGTATTTTCAGGGACGCTTTACCAGTTAACGAGAGCGAGTAATTTAGTATCCTTCGAGTGGGCGGAGGTCATATCAAAACACCACTCGATCGTGAGGTACGGGTGTGTGGTTTACACGAAAAGGTGTGGTTCCAGTCATGTGATAAATTTCCGGCGGGGAAAAGTTCTGGCTTGGTCGGTGGTGCTTATTTGGAATGGATATACTGCTTCCTAAAAAGCTGTGATGGACTGTAGCTATGCTGCTCTATCGTGTCAGTGATAGTATAAACATTGCTGCTTTGACACAATAGCTGGCAGAGGGTTTTTATGAATCTCATGGGACTGGCACTTGAATATAGGGCTAGGGCTGGGGCTAGGGCTAGGGCTGGGGCTAGGGCTGGGGCTAGGGCTGGGGCTAGGGTGGGAACAAAACTTTCAAGGGCTCGGGCTAGGGTGGGAACAAAACTTTCAAGGGCTTTTGGAGGTGATACAGTCTTCAGCATTAGCAAGCTATTGTGTCCAAGCAGCAATGTTTATACTAACACTGCACACGATAGAGCAGCCTAGCTAAGTCCATCACAGCTGTTTAGCAAGCAGTATCCATTCCAAGCAGCAGTTTCTAACCACCGATAACAACCCTACGCCTGACACTAGAACTTACCCCCCCCCCCCGTGAAAACTGCACCCCTGATGGCGGAAATATCACATGACTGAAACCACACCTTTTCGTGTAAACCATACCTCCGTACCTCAGATCGTTAGTGAAACCCATAGTTCTAAGGTTCTCGGGTCTGTTATAGTCAAAAGGATAGCCTTGATGGGTATTTAGATTTATTATGCTCCTCCGCCAATTGTGCTTCCAATTTTTAATCAGCATTGTCCATTTTTTGCAGCATTTTTTAAAGAGATAATTCTGCTTGTTTCCATATTATATATATACTCTAGTAGAGGGGGGCGGGTCTGCTTGTTATGTACTCTAGTAGAGGGGGGAGGGTCTGCTTGTTTACATATTATGTACTCTAGTAGAGGGGGCGGGTCTGCTTGTTTACATATTATGTACTCGAGTAGAGGAAGACCTGAAACTGACTATGGATGGAAAATTGAAAGGCTGCATGATTTTGTTAGTATTTGTGGTGGCTGCCTATGCTTATGTGCTACTGTCAAGTTCTTCCAGCTTTATTAGGAAATTTGGAGCAGAACAGAAAGGAGGAATTGCACTGAATAAGGATGGAAGCTTATTAGACGACGAGAACTTGGATGGTAATGGTAACATAAAAAATGTTGCTATATTCAACCCTGGCTGCATTTCAAGAAAATTGAAAGATTACAAGCCCAATAAATCTTCAGTGCTCTACCATCATCCAGACATAGTGCACTACGTCATGATCTCACCCAAACCCCGATACCAGCTCATCTTTCGTGACGACTATATATCATTGCTTTCTGTTTACAAGTTTCTCAAGCCTGAGAAAATTATATTACATTCCAATGCTGACATTGTGGGAGCTTACTGGATGTCTATACAGGAATGGAAAGGCACCAAGGTAGAAATTAACAAAGTTGAAAGGGTTCCAATGCTGTCAAATGAGAAGGTTGCGTACATTCAGCATGAAGCAGATTATACTAAAGTAAAAATACTTAACAAAATTGGGGGGACAATATTTGATTTTGATGTGATCATGGTCAATGGAACAAAGTGGAGACAAAACCAGAATATATCAGAGTGCGTGCTTTCTCTTGAGGTGGACAATCTCAACATAGGTGCACTTTCATGCATAAAAGGCTCATCATTTGCTAAGAAATGGCTTCACAAATATAACACTGACTACAGGAAAGGATGGACATACAATAGTGGCCAAGTTCAAGGGGACATCCTGAAGATGGCAGATAGCAAAAATACATGCTACAATGTATACGTGGACGAAACAACAGCACAAGATCCTTTATATAATCAAGTTATAAGGTGGGTAGATGATAAACATGATGTCAACTGGAAGAAAAAGTCTGCAGCTCATTATTATTATGCCATGCTTCCTAAATATACTCCACTGAAGGAGAAGGATTTGGATGAGCATCTGATAATGCAAGATAGTTCACTGGGAGACTTATTTCGGCACGTTTTTAATGCACGCTAGTCATTACTACTCTTTGACTATAAAGATGGCGTAACAATGCAGAGTGTTAATCTTAACAAATGTTTGTACAAACTTTATGTAGGGGATCTTACATCCGTTTTCAATGAGCATGATGCATTTATTAATACTGCACTTCTTGAGCTGTTGCTCATCATTGTTGAGTGACGATGAACACTATTCTAATCATGAAAACCTTTATATGTAGGAATGGCTTTTCCTATGAACTAGCTGCATATTTATACTCATCACTCCCATCTTAGTGGGTGTATTAAATATCAAATTCACAAGACTAACTAAAGATGATAATGAAATAAATGTTGAGAGGTACCTGCCAATTGCACAAGCAATGTCTGTTAGTGTACAAGAGACATGCTCATTACTGATAATGGTTATTGCTTGCCGAGAAGAACTCGCCTATGACAAAGCATTCTAGGGTGGTTTAGGTATATAGCAGAGAGGGATCCAAGGATACTTACCTTAACCCTCTCACTGTCGGATTACTGGGAGAGATAAAAAATAAAAATAAAGTCCCTAGCTACCATAATATTATGCAATAGCTTGATAAACATTGTGGTCAGGTGTTTTGACCACCCAATCACCACAACATATGAATGTCATTATCTTTATTATTGGAGTACAGCTATTTTGCATACCTAATATATTGAGACAAAGGAATCATATTGTCATTGTAACAGGCATATTGCCAATATTGATCCAAACAGTAGGATTTTGAACGTCAGCAAGACTACATTGTTATGAATATTTTGTTTGCATGCATTCTGTTCTTTGTCTCTATGTACCCACATATGAATATGATTACCCTACATATGACATTGAATTTATTTTTACATATATATATATACAGTATTTGCATGTGAGAGAGGTGGAGAGATAGGAGTCAAAAGAGAGACTAGTTCCATCATCGGTATGGCTCAATAAATTAAGCTAGAATTTTTTTGAGCATTTTGGTGTGCTGAAGCATTGAGAAGAATTTTTTACCGATTCCAAGCATTATAGGAAGGATTTAAAAAAAAGTGTATTTTTGAATATATACACGATGCAAAAAAAAGCAGACTGGATCACAAGTTAAATTTTTATACAGCAGATATCTATGCACACAAAATGTAGTGTATGTATATATATATATATATATATACATCTATCACTTAGCATAGTTAGCACACAGCTACTTGCTAAGTGATAGATCATAGGCGTAGCAGTACATTTTGCATTGGTAAGGCAAATATATAGTGCAGGGGGCATTGGTCAGGCAATTGCCTGAGCTGGCGTTACGATGCATGACTAGACCCCAACTCATGTGACTAACTAGACTAGTCTGACATGTGACTAACTAGATTAGTCTGACATGGACTCATCTAGCTCACTCCCAAGGACTGAAAAATGGCAAGTGATAGTTTTCTGAGACTGAAGAAACTCAGCCTGAGCCTGAAGCTCATGTTACACCAACACCAGTAGTAGTGTTACCATTGATGCTCCCAGTCTTTTGAGTAAGCTGAGAACACACCTCATCAAGCTAAATGTTTTGCCACTTATGTATTGGTTAGAGTTGCAGGATATTTTATTCTTTGTTAAACGTCTCAAGGAACCATCAGAAAACTTCGATATTCTACAATACGTCTCTTTTTCATCCAGCAATACAAGATCAACATCATCAAATAATCTTGCTCATCATTATCACCGCACATCACACTCCCGTCACTTCTATATGAACAGAATTGTAAGACTATGGAATAGTATGCCACCTATAGACATCAGTGTTACTTATTCAACCATTAAAAAAAAGCTAAAAATTATTTTCTGGAACCACTTCATAACTAACTTTGACACAGAAAATATTTGTTCTTTCCACATTGTTTGTCCATGTCCAAACTGTTTCACAATAATTATCACTACTGTTTAATTAAGCCGCTCCACATTTATCTATCTTTAAATATTATAATCATATGTATGCACACACACACACAGCTGCACCAGTACTTGGTGCTAGACTGACAGCACAATATATTTTTCTTGTTGTTGTTGTTTTTTGGTGTTCACTTCATGTATAGTCATCTTCATTGTCGCTGTAAAGCAATAATAATAATTATTATATATACTATAAGTCCTGCACCAACATCCCTGTCAAGAAAGAGGAAATTATACACTAATCCTCCCACTGGCTTGAAGCGGGGTAAGGGTGGTGTGGCTACTGAGCCCTCTGTTCTCCCTTCAACAAGGATCAAAGAATTTTCCAACGAATATCTCTCTGTGGTATCAAGAAAATTATTTTGTGAGTGCTGTAGAGAGCCTATGTCTGTTAAAAAGAGTGTATTGCTTCAACATGTTAAATCAGCTAAGCATGCTAGTGGTAAAAAGCTAAAAGTTTCGAAGAAAGTGCAAGATCAAAATGTAGCTGACATGTTAAAGAAGTATGGTGCAGAAAAACACCCAGTTGGAGAAAATCTTTAGATGAAGTCAAGAGTCTTTCAAGTTAAAGTTGTGAAATCGTTTTTGAAAGCTGGAGTGTACCTTTAAGCAAGATTGAGTGTTTTAGAGAAGTATTTGAAGAAAATGCCTTCAGACTCTCTCACAGTAATAATTTACGCCAATTAATTCCATTTATTCATGAACAAGAGTTTGCCAGCATCAAAAATAACATGAATGGAAAAGAAGTAGCTGTAATCTTTGATGGAACAACCCATGTTTGTGAAGCAATGGTTATAGTAGTTCGTTTTGTGGATGAGAAGTGGCAACTACAGCAACGTGTTGTCAGGCTAATGTTGCTAGCTAAGAGCCTTAAAGGTGAAGAAGTGGCCAGACAGTTGATTATGTGCCTATCTAATCAACTTGGTATTGTCTCAAATCAGCTAGTAGCAGCTATGCATGATCGTGCTTCGGTTAACAATGTAGCAATTCAAACTCTAAAAATTGTTTACCCTTGTATTCTAGATGTGGGGTGCTTCTCACATACTCTTGATCATGTTGGAGAGAATATATGTACAAACATATTGGCTGAATTTGTTAAAGCTGGGTTGGACTTTTTTCACGAAGTCCAAAGACAAAACTGGCTTGGAGAGAAACTACAGGTCTGCCAGTCCCTACCACTCGATGGTGGTCGAAATGGGAGGTAATGAAGCACATGCTTGATGCTTTTGGGGAAGTTCATCCCTTCCTCGAAAATAATGATCTCCCACCTAACAAACAAAAGCTTTTGGATATTCTCAATGACACTCCTAAGAATCGAAAGTTGCAAATGGAACTTAAATCACAATTGACTTTGGTGAGCCATTTGTGAAAGTAACAAACATATTGACTGGAAGGGGATGGGATCATGGGCCACTTGCTCTTAATGCATCGCTGCACTTCATGCTACTATTTCTACTCAACAGTTCCCTAATACTAATGCTGTTGCACCAAGTTATCTTCAAACAGGCCAACTAATAAGCAGCAGCTAATTAGTTATGCAACTGAATGTATCAAGCCTGCTATCACTTATTTCAAGCAGAAATTTGAAGGTGATCTTAAACCAATTGTTACAGCTTTCAAATATGCTAGATTTTTCGATCCAGTCAAGATCTCTGAAATTAAACCATGCTCAACTGATGTTTACCACTTGAAAGCCTTTCCTTTCCTCAGTGATCGAATTGAAGATTTAAAAAAAGAGCTTCCTAGTTACCTGGCAAAAGTGGATCGTGTTTCTCCTGAGGTGGATAAGTTGGAGTAGTGGAAGAAGTACACAAATGAACTCCCTCACTGGTCTGCTGCTTGCAAATTAGCATTGGTATAATATAGTGCAGCCATCCTCTGCAGTAGCAGAGCGGGTTTTCTCCATTTTGTCTAATGGCTTTCCCCAACGACAAACCACTGCATTGGAAGAGACTATTGAAGCATCTGTTATGCTCCAATATAATTACAGAAAGTGATTCATAAACTTTTATTGTATATATATACCAATTTATTGTGTGTACCAATTAAAGAATTTTCAGCTGAAAAAAGAATTTTGGGCTGAATTTCAGGCATTATATATGGGTAGATATCAAAAGCAGTTGCATGAGAATTCGAGAATAACATTATTAGTATCCTAAAATTAGCCATATTTAGATCCAATCTAAGAAATAATTTTAAACAAGCTGGTTTCAACTGATTTTGGTAAGTATGGGTGTCAAGACTTACCCCAAAAAAGTAAGGTGGGGTAGGGGGTGGGGAAAACTTTTGGGGGGTCAAAAGGTCATCGATCGCCCCAAAATTGTAAAACATTGTATCTCGACAACTAAATACCCAACATTTTTTATCTTGGTGTCAAAATGCTCAGAATTGTACCATGATGATGCACAAAAAATCTGGGATCCTTTAGGACCAACTCTTGAGAGATGTTTGTGGGTGTTATCTGTATTGAGAGTAGTTGTGGCTTGTGGTCAGGTTTGCTTAGAAACCTGCAGGATCTTGCACAAAACCTGCATGATCCTGCCCAGCTTGCACCCTTTGATGGGAGTAGTTGTGGCTTGTGGTCAGGTTTGCTTAGAAACCTGCAGGATCTTGCACAAAACCTGCATGATCCTGCCCAGCTTGCACCCTTTGATGGGAGTTGGTGGTTTGTGCAGGATTCTCCAAGAACATTATGTGTGCTGCGTTTGTCTATAAAAGGACTAGACATTGGCATAAGGTTGGTATCTTACTCCATTCGAGCAAAATGGAAAGGAGGTGTGAGATTTGTACTGAGGACTCATCAGAAGCAGGAAAGCTACAGAAGTTGTACACTAAGGGCTATGAGAACCTAATTGAGCATTGTAGACATATCAGCGACTCTTCCTTGTTAGAGCGATTGGAAAGAAAATGGACTAGCAACATTCCTATGACCGTCCATCAAAGATGCAGAGCCCTTTTCATGCAAAAGGAGCCTGATGTTGAAGAACAGGAGCATGAACCACGCCCTAAACGTCAAAAAGTGTCACAATCTGTAAATGACGATAATGGTAAGAGTCACTTGAATTTCCCATAATCTTATTGCAGTCCCCTACATAACATGCATACAATATACTGTTGATTTGGCTAACTTAGTCCAGATAATAATTTCAGACCGGGGTCCTACACGATTTCCGTACAGTGAAAGATGTATCATCTGCAATGAGGACATCCATTTTGACGAAAGACATCCTGCCAGACAGCAGACCATACGTCGGGCATCAACTATCACACTTAAGACATCACTTCTGAGAATAGCAAGTGCAAGAAAAGATAGTCTTGGAATGGCTGTCCAGGGACGCTTGGAAGGCATTGCAGATCTTGTAGCAGAAGAGGCTGTCTATCATTGCAAATGCTACTGCACCCTGTATGATGTACCAGGTCGACGTAATGTTAGTAAAATTGCTAGAGTATGTATACCATAATTAATTATTCCAAAAAAACTTTATTTTCAGAAATCTGGAAGGCCTGTGGATGGTTCTAAGGAAAATGCCTTCTACAAGCTCTGCGGGTGGTTTGACAGTGAAATGGAGAGTGGTGTTTACACTGTAAGCCAATTGCAAGAGCAAATGAAGATATTAGTAGGTGATGATGACCTTCCAGTGTATCATGAGAAATATTTGAAACAAGCACTCGAGAGGCACTATGGTAATAGTATATTCATTACAAATCAAAAACATAGGAAGGATGTTGTCTGCTTTAGGAACTGCACGGCAGATATCACCAGGGACTACCACAAGAAGATGGAAACATGTAATGAAGACGAGAAAAAGAAAGCCATCATTAAAATGGCTGCTTTGCTCATTATGAATGACATAAAGTGTCTTAACTTCAGCAAAGAGGAATTTCCCTCGCTTATAGAAATGACATCCCATTATGAGCTACCAGAATCTCTTGAACTGTTGTTAACATGTTTAATGCCGCATTCATCAGTCAGGAGAAATGTTGCAGGGCAAAATATTATATCTTCACAACGCCCAAGATCATCCAAGATGCCTTTCCAGCTCGGCATGAGCTTATACCTTGATCATAAGTTCGGTTCAGATCAGCTGATTAACATCATGCACAGCATTGGCATATGTGAAAGTCCAAAAGAGGGTACGGACTACAAGTACATATACATTGACTCGACTAATAACACACATGCAGCATCAATGGCAGTACTGGAGAAGCAGATTGAGCAGCTGGCAGTACTGGAGAAGCAGATTGAGCAGCACATTGGTGACAACATGGACCATGATTTGATAACCTTAGATGGAAAGTCAGGGTTTCATGCCAAGGGACTTATCAAAGTCACCACACCAGAAAATGCCAATCAACTTGAAATTGATGAGAATAGGAAGATGCAGCGAAAACCAATTGTAAAGAATGAAACTCTTTCAAATATGGAAGGTTTGCAACATTATGTGTACCAACCAACAAATGCTCTACTGGAAACTAAGCTAATAAAGTATGAAGAACTTCTGCAAGAAATACCTGAAAGATCCATTCCAATAGATGTAGCTGTTAAAGACTGGTACATTGGATGGGTAGAAGGAAGATCCCTTCATCCAAATTTCATGGGGTTTATGCATCAGAAATACAATGGACTAACATTGAAATCTTCCATTGAGTTTCTGCGCATCATCAATGCAAATCCGAATGACATGCAGACAATATACACCACAATCATGAGAGCTATCAAAGGAACGCATGAATCCCCAGCAATCATAACATTCGACCTTCCTCTGTTCATCAAGGCATCTCAAATTGTTAAGGAGCAGAAGTTAGAAGTTGTTGTGCGGCTTGGAGGATTCCACTTTCTGAAAAGTTTCCTTGGCTGCATTGGGTACATCATGGAAGGCAGTGGTTTGGCAGAAGCTATGAGAGTCGTCTATGGACCGAACACAGTCAAGTACATCCTGAAAGGTGCAGCATACTCAAAGGCCCTGAGAGCACACTTCTTGGCAGATGCCGCTCTGGTCAAACACATGATGGGTGCAAATAACAGCTCTAGTCTTGATGAGACACTCAAGGACTTGGAAGAAACATCAAGAACGGCAAAGCTGTGGGTTCTTTACCACCAACTTGTAAGAACAGTGCAAGAGTTCATCTTAGCAGAAAGGCTCCATGATTGGCAGGGACATCTGAATGCGGTTGCTAAGATGCTTGGCATATTTGCAGCAGCTGGGCATGGCCAGTACGCCAAATTTGGACGGATGTACTTACAGGAGATGCTGAGACTTCCAGAACAATATCCTCAGGTTAGCAACAAAAAAACACTAATATGCAAGCATGCACTTATCTGGTAAAATGTATAGGATATTTTTTTGTTTTTCTTTTCCAGGTTCATGAAGCATTCATGGAAGGAAATCACACAACCCGTTACTCCAATGAGCAATTTTCTGGACAGTTTTCTGACCAGACAATCGAAGAAACCCTTATGCGAAAAGCAAAATCAAATGGTGGCTTAACAAGAGGAAGGATGCGTAACGAGAATTCTGTGAAAGTATGGGCTGGCACATTTTCACATCTCAAGCTTCTAGGGGACCTGATGGAGGAAATGATTGGTGGGAAGCGGAGTAAGAGGACACACAAAGACCTTGGAGCTAAGCATATGGAAAACGACAGACAATGCGTCAAGTTCATTTCTGAATGGTTTTCGACCCACAACCCCTTCACAAAGGTTAGTATGTATGTGTTTCATGCACTGATAGTTGTGCAGACATCATTCTAGATTTCAATTGACATTTCAAAGTTATCACACAACGATTGCATCTATGTATGTCATTTCAGGTACATAATCCCATGACCATTGCTTCACTGTCTAGTGGAGGGACTACCACCGACAAGTCAGCTGTCAACTGCGAAGATGCAGTGAGGATAGGGAAAGAAATGCAGAAGGATCTTGATGATGAGTCACCTGTTAAAAGCATGAAGACATCAAACAAATGCAAAAATCTGGCTGCCCTTCAGAAGAAAGTAAGAATAGGAGACAAGAAGGTGTACATCGAAAAGACCCTACTCTTTAATAGGTTGATCATCATGGCAGAGAGAGATGAAGGGATTGAAGAGATATTCCGCTTTGAACTGACACCTGTCCCGGCGTCTCTCTTCACTATGGATCGTATGATGAGGAAACCCCCAAAGCATGAGTTTGGAAGGATGCTCAAGGAAACAACAACAAAACTTGACTTGGACATGAACAACAAAATGCATGTTGTTGATGGAGGATGGCTACTTCATCAGGTAAAGTGGGCCAGCGGTGCAACCATCAAGACCATAGTTACTACCTATGCCAGGTATGTTACAGCCAAATTCAAGGATTCTACTGTAGTCTTTGATGGCTATGGGGAAGAAGCATCATCGAAAGATCATGAACATATGCGGCGGATGGCTGGGAAGAAGGTTTCTCGGGACTTAAGGGTTACACCAGAATTGACTATATCATGTGACAGAGAAGTTTTCCTGGCAAATGAGAAGAACAAAGGAGCTCTAATCATGATACTGTCTACAGAGATGGCAAACCACAATATTGTTGTACGTCAAGCAAAAGATGATGGTGACACGCTCATTGTAAAGACTGCATTGGACTTGGTCACAAGTGTGAATACCCCAGTTGTCGTTGTCGCACAAGACACTGATATATTGGTTTTGCTCTGTTATCACCGGCCAAGCAACTGTTCTAATTTGTACTTGCAATCAGATGTTGATGGTCTTTATGACATCTCATAGACGTTGTTGACCAGGAAGAGTTCCTCTTCAAGTACGGCTGGTCTGGAAACGACACTGTTTCATGCATTCATGGACATACCAAATGTGCTCTCTACAAATGCAAATTCCCTGCCAGTGTCATCACTGCATTTACAAGTATGACTTCAACTGAATCCACTATTCGAACAGCTGGATTAAAAGCAATGCAGATCACATACGGCTGTGGGGATACTCATCTTGAAAAGGCTCGCTATCTGAAGTTCCAGAAGCAAGCATCAAAGGGTAAAATCGACCCCGATCGCTTACCTCCAACGGAAAATGCAACAGCACAGCATTCCCTTCGTGTACATCTTCAAGTTGTGGTATGGAAGCATCTAAACACCACTGTTCTTAAGCCAATTGGAAGAGGATGGGAGTTAGATAGCAATGGAAAACTCAGACCGAAGATGCTGTCCATTCCTATTGCCCCAGACAACCTTCTGAAAGGAATTTGCTGCAACTGCAAGGAAGGGGAGAGTCAGTGCCAAACCATGAAATGCAGCTGCATGAGAGCTGGCATGTCATGTGTTTCTGCATGTGGTGTGTGCTGTGGACACTGTTCTAATGGAGCAGATGTAGAGGAACTTGGTAGCGATGAAGAGGAAAATGACTAAATATGTTATAGCTATGCTGTAATCAGTATTTCAATTATTTGTTTACTACTTGATTCTTTGCACTTGATTCTTTGATGCATTGTTTGACACCATGCAGCTTCAAAATTATATGATACATAATAATATTATGCCATGTCAATGATACTTTTTGACCTTTGACCTCACATTTGGAGGTCAAGGTTTGGTAACTAAGGGTCCAAAAAAATTTGGGGGGCCCTTCTTGCATAATTCTGTGCATTTTGACACCAGGATCAACCACATGACCTTGTTTTGTTACCGAGATACAAGTTTAAGTGATTTAGGCCGGGGATAAATGACCTTTAACCCCAGAAAAAGTTTTCCCCACCCCCTACCCCACCTTACTTTTTTTTGGTAAATCTTGACACCCATACCTACTAAAATCAGTTGAAACCAGCTTGTTTAAAATTATTTTCTAGTTGAGATTTAAGTTAGGGATACTAATAGGAAATATCCACTTTTTATACTGACATTATGACCTTATCTCACCACAAAATGCTGGATGTCTTTATGGAGTTTAGGAGCCATTACAACAGCTGAAAAGTCATTTAGCTGTCCTAATCCAGCGGGCTAAGTCTATTAAAAATAATAATTATTATAAGCAAGCAATTATAGCCCACTTATTTCAGGTATCGTAAAAATACTTGTTAGTATGCTTATAATTTCTAACAGGCCAGATGTGAGTGTAGAATTAATTTGTGCGATTTCAAATTATCAATTATCTGGGAAACAATTATCTTCCAAGCAACAGGACCAGTTTTGGAGAAGCCATTACGTGTAACTTCATGTACACATGAAGTGCAGTCATTTGCTGAGCATATTGGATTTTGATAGCCTGAATGGTAGCAATGTCCCCTGTCAGCTATCATTGAGTTAGCATATGGGGCTTCTGCTTGTGTGCACTCATCTTGTTGTTGTAGCATTGCTTTCTCCTCCTCTTACAAGCTGTAGCCTCCTCAGAGATATCTTTAGTGGAAACTTCTGGAGATATATAATGTCTCTTCCCTCTAGTGTCTTTCTTCTGAAGTGCCTCAGAATAGACAGATCTAGTGTGCGTGCGTCCATTACCTCTTCATGAACATGATGCTTGACTACAATTTATTTATCTTGACTGAACTTTAATTGTGCTACTAGCCAACTTCTCATGAATCTGCACAATTTAATGTCTCGCACAACTAAGTAAATTACGGTGTATTTGGTCACGAAGCTTGGAATGAGTTGCATGTGGACATTCTTGTTGCACCAGCTGAAGCATCTGTATGTTCACCAGGTCTTGCTCAAGCATATGTATGTTCACCAGGTCTTGCTCAAGCATATGTATGTTCACCAGGTCTTGCCCAAGCACCTGTATGTTCACCAGATCTTGCCCAAGCACCTGTATGTTCACCAGGTCTTGCCCTAGCACCTGTATGTTCACCAGGTCTTGCCCTAGCACCTGTATGTTCACCAGGTCTTGCTCAAGCCCCTGTATGTTCACCAGGTCTTGCCCAAGCACCTGTATGTTCACCAGTCTTGCCCAAGCACCTGTATGTTCACCAGGTCTTGCCCAAGCACCTGTATGTTCACCAGGTCTTGCTCAAGCATCTGTATGTTCACCAGGTCTTGTTCAAGCACCTGTATGTTCACCAGGTCTTGCTCAAGCATATGTATGTTCACCAGGTCTTGCTCAAGCATCTGTATGTTCACCAGGTCTTCCTCAAGCACCTGTATGTTCACCAGGTCTTGCTCAAGCATATGTATGTTCACCATGTCTTGCCCAAGCATCTGTATGTTCACCAGGTCTTGCCAAAGCACCTGTATGTTCACCAGGTCTTGCCCAAGCACCTGTATGTTCACCAGGTCTTGCCCAAGCACCTGTATGTTCACCAGGTCTTGCCCAAGCACCTGCATGTTCACCAGGTCTTGCTTAGGCACCTGTATGTTCACCAGGTCTTGCCCAAGCACCTGTATGTTCACCAGGTCTTGCCCAAGCACCTGTATGTTCACCAGGTCTTGCTCAAGCATATGTATGTTCACCAGGTCTTGCTCAAGCACCTGTATGTTCACCAGGTCTTGCTCAAGCATATGTACATGTTCACCAGGTCTTGCCCAAGCACCTGTATGTTCACCAGGTCTTGCTCAAGCATATGTATGTTCACCAGGTCTTGCTCAAGCATATGTATGTTCACCAGGTCTTGCCCAAGCATCTGTATGTTCACCAGGTCTTGCCCAAGCACCTGTATGTTCACCAGGTCTTGCCCAAGCATATGTATGTTCACCAGGTCTTGCTCAAGCATATGTATGTGCATCAGGTCTTGCTCAAGCCCCTGTATGTTCACCAGGTCTTGCCCAAGCACCTGTATGTTCACCAGGTCTTGCCCAAGCACCTGTATGTTCACCAGGTCTTGCTCAAGCATATGTATGTTCACCAGGTTTTGCTCAAGCATCTGTATGTTCACCAGGTCTTCCTCAAGCACCTGTATGTTCACCAGGTCTTGCTCAAGCATATGTATGTTCACCATGTCTTGCCCAAGCACCTGTATGTTCACCAGGTCTTGCCCAAACACCTGTATGTTCACCAGGTCTTGCTCAAGCATATGTATGTTCACCAGGTCTTGCTCAAGCCCCTGTATGTTCACCAGGTCTTGCCCAAGCACCTGTATGTTCACCAGGTCTTGCTCAAGCATATGTATGTTCACCAGGTCTTGCCCAAGCACCTGTATGTTCACCAGGTCTTGCCCAAGCACTTGTATGTTCACCAGGTCTTGCCCAAGCACCTGTATGTTCACCAGGTCTTGCTCAAGCATATGTATGTTCACCAGGTCTTGCCCAAGCCCCTGTATGTTCACCAGGTCTTGCCCAAGCACCTGTATGTTCACCAGGTCTTGCTCAAGCATATGTATGTTCACCAGGTCTTGCCCAAGCACCTGTATGTTCACCAGGTCTTGCCCAAGCACCTGTATGTTCACCAGGTCTTGCTCAAGCATATGTATGTTCACCAGGTCTTGCTCAAGCATCTGTATGTTCACCAGGTCTTGCCCAAGCACCTGTATGTTCACCAGGTCTTGCTCAAGCATATGTATGTTCACCAGGTCTTGCCCAAGCACCTGTATGTTCACCAGGTCTTGCCCAAGCACCTGTATGTTCACCAGGTCTTGCTCAAGCATATGTATGTTCACCAGGTCTTGCTCAAGCATATGTATGTTCACCAGGTCTTGCTCAAGCATATGTATGTTCACCAGGTCTTGCTCAAGCATATGTATGTTCACCAGGTCTTGCCCAAGCACCTGTATGTTCACCAGGTCTTGCCCAAGCACCTGTATGTTCACCAGGTCTTGCCCAAGCATATGTATGTTCACCAGGTCTTGCTCAAGCATATGTATGTTCACCAGGTCTTGCCCAAGCACCTGTATGTTCACCAGGTCTTGCCCAAGCACTTGTATGTTCACCAGGTCTTGCCCAAGCACCTGTATGTTCACCAGGTCTTGCTCAAGCATATGTATGTTCACCAGGTCTTGCTCAAGCATATGTATGTTCACCAGGTCTTGCTCAATCATATGTTCACCAGGTCTTGCTCAAGCATATGTATGTTCACCAGGTCTTGCCCAAGCACCTGTATGTTCACCAGGTCTTGCCCAAGCACTTGTATGTTCACCAGGTCTTGCTCATGTATGTTCACCAGGTCTTGCCCAAGCATATGTATGTTCACCAGGTCTTGCCCAAGCATCTGTATGTTCACCAGGTCTTGCCCAAGCATCTGTATGTTCACCAGGTCTTGCTCAAGCATATGTATGTTCACCAGGTCTTGCTCAGGCATATGTACATGTTCACCAGGTCTTGCCCAAGCACCTGTATGTTCACCAGGTCTTGCTCAAGCATATGTATGTTCACCAGGTCTTGCTCAAGCTCCTGTATGTTCACCAGGTCTTGCCCAAGCACCTGTATGTTCACCAGGTCTTGCCCAAGCATATGTATGTTCACCAGGTCTTGCTCAAGCATATGTATGTTCACCAGGTCTTGCTCAAGCCCCTGTATGTTCACCAGGTCTTGCTCAAGCATATGTATGTTCACCAGGTCTTGCCCAAGCACCTGTATGTTCACCAGGTCTTGCTCAAGCATATGTATGTTCACCAGGTCTTGCTCAATCATATGTATGTTCACCAGGTCTTGCCCAAGCACCTGTATGTTCACCAGGTCTTGCCCAAGCACTTGTATGTTCACCTAGGTCTTGCCCAAGCACCTGTATGTTCACCAGGTCTTGCCCAAGCACCTGTATGTTCACCAGGTCTTGTTCAAGCACCTGCATGTTCACCAGGTCTTGCTCAAGAAGCTGTATGTTCATCAGGTCTTGCCCAAGCATATGTATGTTCACCAGGTCTTGCCCAAGCACCTGTATGTTCACCAGGTCTTGCCCAAGCACAGGTCTGTATGTTCACCAGGTCTTGCCCAAGCACTTGTATGTTCACCAGGTCTTGCCTAAGCATATGTATGTTCACCATGTCTTGTTCAAGCACCTGTATGTTCACCAGGAGCACCTGTATGTTCACCAGGTCTTGCCCAAGAACCTGTATGTTCACCAGGTCTTGCTCAAGCATATGTATGTTCACCAGGTCTTGCTCAAGCATATGTATGTTCACCAGGTCTTGCCCAAGCACCTGTATGTTCACCAGGTCTTGCCCAAGCACTTGTATGTTCACCAGGTCTTGCCCAAGCACCTGTATGTTCACCAGGTCTTGCCCAAGCACCTGTATGTTCACCAGGTCTTGCCCAAGCACCTGTATGTTCACCAGGTCTTGCTCAAGTACCTGTATGTTCACCAGGTCTTGCCCAAGCACCTGTATGTTCACCAGGTCTTGCCCAAGCACCTGTATGTTCACCAGGTCTTGTTCAAGCCCCTGTATGTTCACCAGGTCTTGCTCAAGCATATGTATGTTCACCAGGTCTTGCTCAAGCACCTGTATGTTCACCAGGTCTTGCTCAAGCATATGTACATATGTTCACCAGATCTTGCCCAAGCACCTGTATGTTCACCAGGTCTTGTTCAAGCCCCTGTATGTTCACCAGGTCTTGCTCAAGCATATGTATGTTCACCAGGTCTTGCCCAAGCACCTGTATGTTCACCAGGTCTTGCTCAAGCATATGTATGTTCACCAGGTCTTGCTCAAGCATATGTATGTTCACCAGGTCTTGCTCAAGCATCTGTATGTTCACCAGGTCTTGCCCAAGCACCTGTATGTTCACCAGGTCTTGCTCAAGCATCTGTATGTTCACCAGGTCTTGCTCAAGCATCTGTATGTTCACCAGGTCTTGCTCAAGCATATGTATGTTCACCAGGTCTTGCTCAAGCATATGTATGTTCACCAGGTCTTGCTCAAGCACCTGTATGTTCACCAGGTCTTGCTGAGAAGTCCCAGGTGCTGAGACTGCCGAGGTATGCCAGGATCAACACACTCAAAACGAGTGTGCAGCACGTCCTGCAAGTTCTAGAGAGAGGGGGCTATGTTGAGAGATCCTTTGAGGACCTGACCCGTTGCTCCTGTTTCACAGTAGCAGATCAAAGAGAAGGCAAGTGGTTACTTTAGTGTGTGCATGCTGTTTATGGAAATAAGTTGTTGCATGCAACATGTAGCTAAAATGTGCCACCATGTTGTTTAGATGTGCCACCATGTTGCTAAGATGTACCACCATGTTGCCAAGTTGTGCCATCATGTTGATAAGATGTGCCATCGTGTTGCTAAGATGTGTCACCATGTTGCTAAGATGTGCCATCGTGTTGCTAAGATGTGTCACCATGTTACTAAGAGATGTCACCATGTTGCTAAGATGTGTCACCATGTTGCTAAGATGTGCCATCGTGTTGCTAAGATGTGTCACCATGTTACTAAGAGATGTCACCATGTTGCTAAGACGTGCCACCATGTTGCTAAGACGTGCCACCATGTTGCTAAGACGTGCCACCATGTTGCTAAGATGTGTCACCATGTTGCTAAGATGTGCCACCATGTTGCTAAGATGTGTGTCATCATGTTGCTAAGATGTGCCACCATGTTGCTAAGACGTGCCACCATGTTGCTAAGACGTGCCACCATGTTGCTAAGATGTGTCACCATGTTGCTAAGATGTGCCACCATGTTGCTAAGACGTGCCACCATGTTGCTAAGATGTCACCATGTTGATAAGATGTGTGTCACCATGTTGCTAAGATGTTGCTAAGAGATGTCACCATGTTGCTAAGAGGTGTCACCATGTTGCTAAGAGGTGTCACCATGTTGCTAAGATGTGCCACCATGTTGCTAAGATGTGCCACCATGTTGATAAGATGTGCCACCATGTGCTAAGATGTGCCATCGTGTTGCTAAGATGTGTCACCATGTTGCTAAGATGTGCCACCATGTTGCTAAGATGTGCCACCATGTTGCTAAGATGTGTCACCCTGTTGCTAAGAAGTACTACCATGTTGCTAAGATACGGTACCAGTTGTGTTGACATGCAGTAGTATAAAGCCATACTATTGTTGATGTTGATGTTGTGGTGTTGTTGCTGTTTGTTGCTTGTGTGCAGTGTCAATGAGAAACTGTTACAGTCAAGACACGACTATTCCTGGCTTGCTTGTCTTCTGCCACTGCACACCACTAGCTGAATCACATCTTTACTGCAAATCTCTTCTCATTCTGCAAGATAAGGTATATACACACATTCTACATATACACATGCAGATATGATTATGCATATATACATACACATCATAAAATTGCTTATTTCCTGTTCTATTTATCCACCTATTTCAGTGTTGCTCCGGTAACCAAGGTAAAATAATCTTGAAAATGAAATGCAGACCTTTCATGGTTTTGATGATTCAAACAATGACTAGGCAACTAAGTCTAGCAGAAGTCATGTTTCTAGTGACAGGAGGTATTCTTGACTCGTCTGAGGAGGACTCTAGCGAGGAGGAAGATTGTGGCAGCCATGCTTACCTGGGTGAGCCTTCTTGAGAATATGGAGCCTTGAATAGGTTGGCCACAACAGATGAAACTGTTGAGGCGAAGGTGGACAAGCTTAGCACTGCAGCGAAAAGTGATGTCTTAGTCTCTGACGAGGAAGGCATGAATGAAGAAGACTCCTAAGGTTGGGCAATACTGTAGTATTAGCCTCTTAGTTGTTCAAAAAGCAGTAGTTATTTTTTCCCTGTATAAATCGTGGGTAATTACTTATAGCTAGCTTCCCAGGTATATCCTGCGATATTTTTTAGCTGAAATTGTACACTAAATACATTTTATGTTTATAGACTTGAAGATGGTGGACGATGATGCTGGAGAACTAGCCTCTCTTTAGCCTCATCCTCTCACAACTCAATTATAACAATGTAAAAATAGATTGTGCATTATTAGCAGATAAGTAATAATAGTCATTCCTTACGTGTGTGGCACTTGGTGGCAAAGAGTGGGGCGTGGTCTCTGATATGTAACAATACGGACAGTACAAAATTCAATAAGATATAAATAGAATGTTGTGTTGTGGACACACAAAACCTCCTGTGTGGAGCCAACACTGGGAGTGGTTATAATATGCTTGGCTTGTCGAACAACAATAATAAGTGATTGCTTAATGTTTGTAAGCAATAGATTTTGCATATTATGCAAAAATAAGTGTTTTAAAAGATATTCATATTTTGTGGACAGCATGTGGTCACAAACACCTGACCACAATATTTATCAACAATAATGCTCTCTCATAATATATGGTTGCTAGGGAGTCGAGCCGACTTAGTCTAGATGTCTATCTGAAGCTGGTTTGAGTTTTTTAAACTCTCCCAGTAATCCAACGATGAGAGGTTTAACATGTGTTGGCTACATGGGTGTGCCCTTCCTCCCGAGAGGGTTAACACGTGTTGGCTACATGGGTGTGTCCCTCCCCCGAGAGGGTTAACATGTGTTGGCTACATGGGTGTGCCCCTCCCCCCGAGAGGGTTAACATGTGTTGGCTACATGGGTGTGCCCCTCCCCCCGAGAGAGTTAACATGTGTTGGCTACATGGGTGTGTCCCTCCCCCGAGAGGGTTAACACGTGTTGGCTACATGGGTGTGTCCCTCCCCCGAGAGGGTTAACATGTGTTGGCTACATGGGTGTGCCCCTCCCCCCCGAGAGGGTTAACATGTGTTGGCTACATGGGTGTGCCCCTCCCCCCGAGAGGGTTAACATGTGTTGGCTACATGGGTGCCCTGCAGTATATTTTTGCCTTGATACCATTTTTTGTTTTGTTCTGTTTCCTCCCCATAAATATTTAGTCGAGTGGCCTCCTTCAATAACTTTGTAACCTTTACTCGGAGTAACTGTGCAGGACTAACCAAACATGGCAGATAATGTTACTCCTTGGCTTGCTTATTGATGCACATCATACATGGACCACAAGTGGCTGTATAATGTTCCATCCAATCTATGAATCTGCCCAATCTATAGATTGTGCTGCACAATCTATGAATGCCCATATTGCCTGCCAATCAATACACTTCAAAACATGGTAGCATATTAACACCCTTTGCAACAGAGAAACAGAGAAAGTGATGATTGCAACTGAGAGTGTAATGATGTAGAAAAAATGATCCTGAGAAAAAGTTCCACATGGACTTGGCAGATAAAGAACTAAGTGACATGGCAAGTGTAGCTAGAGCAAAAATGAAGAATATTTCTCTGTCAAAAAAGATATATATAATGCACAGTTTGTAATACCCACGAACACTCGCACGACTGCTATAGTCCCAAAATGTAGAGAAACTTGCCTCACAAACAGCTCTTCTCCCTTCTTCTCTTTTCGTGGGAGTAGCGCAGGCTTTGTAAATTCCCGTCGACTATCCCATATTGTGTGGGTAGGTTTGGATATTTGGCTTGCACACTCGCTCAGTATAACTAGTCGATAATAAGTACTGGTCGATATGTTCCATCCAATCTATGAATCTGTTGCAAAGGGTGTTAATATGCTACCATGTTTTGAAGTGTATTGATTGGCAGGCAATAGATTGGCATACATAGATTGTGCAGCACAATCTATAGATTGGGCAGATTCATAGATTGGATGGAACATATATATGGTGAAGGTCTGTGCTCTGTGCAGTTAAATACTATTGTCACTAGAGTTAGCTTCTCAGTAGACCAACTGACCAAAGTCATTGCCTAAATGTTGAAGCAACTGCTGAATCAGCTCAACAGTACACACACACACACACACACACACAAGTGTGCTTAAATGTGTTGACAACCTTTACCAATGACTGAATTGAGAAACAGGTTAGTCACTTCAATAAATGCATTGGAAATTTTTTAGTCCTCTAACAGTAAACCTGTAATGAGTGGACTTAGTATATGCAAGCTGTGTGTGGGATAGATAGATAGATAGATCTTTAAGAGTGGATTTCATGTGTTTTTTTGGCGGGTGCCTGGGGGGGGGGGGGGGGGGGGGGGGGGGGGGGGGGGGGGGGCCTGCCTTTGCAAGGAGGAATGCTGACTGTTAAAATTATAATCAACTATTTAAGCAGCTGCCAGAGTGGATGTCCACTGAGATAAGAACTTCTGTATTGTTGTATTTACCTACTTGTACATACACACACATGCACGTACACATATGCACACTGTTCCATACACAACATACACACAGAAATACATTCATACATACACATGCATGCACAGTTACATATACATACATGTACAGTTACATACATGTATATGTACCTGCACACAGAAATACATTCATACATACACATGCATGCACATTTACATATACATACATGTACAGTTACATATACATACATGTACAGTTACATACATGTATATGTACCTGCACACAGAAATACATTCATACATACACATGCATGCACATTTACATATACATACATGTACAGTTACATACATATGTACATGCACACAGAAATACATTCATACATACATATATACAAACATACACATCTGCATACACACATACATGCACATAGCACATGTGCCGTACTTGTTATGAAATGAAGATTTATACATGACTGTAGTAACTGTATATGCTGTGTACTGTAATTAATACACATTACCTCCAACACATAATCATTCTAGCACGATGTCCTGTGGCTCACTTCTGCAGTTTGTAATGCAGTAATTATTGGTCTCTCTTGTCCTAGGCCCAAGGACCAGTTGTAACACTTCCATTCTGTTTTACTCTCGATATACGTAGGCCTCTTGCCTGCCAGCTTTTATTCAGGCTCCTGGTGGGGGAAGTCACGTTATAGACGCCTGTGCTGCCCCCGGCAACAAAACCACACAGCTTGCCAGTTTGATGAGCAACACAGGGTGAGTAGTGAGCCTTAATTAAAGCTTGGTTGTTTAGAAAATCCTCGCCGTTTTAGTGGCAGCTTGGTGTCATTGCAGACTCTTTGTTAGGCCTCCATATCGGTGAACTCCATTAGTGGCAGCTTGGTGTCATTGCAGACTCTTTGTTAGGCCTCCATATCGGTGAACTCCATTAGTGACAGCTCGCTGTCATTGCAGACTCTTTGGTAGGCCTCCATATCGGTGAACTCCACGTCTCACTGTCACTACAAAGACTGCTTATGCAGGTGCAGTGTGTGTGCATTATTTAGAATGAGGTCACCCACCCACCACCACTGTTAGGTTGTGGTTTTCTTGCACTGATTTAGGTGGGAAGTGGGGTGCTAAACAACCAGGTGATACTCTAGTAATGTTCGTATGATTGTGAGCGGGTCAGCTCTTTCTTCGATATTTGTGCATCTCAGATTAATCTATGCATTTGATAAAGACCCCAAGAGAGTGGAAACCCTAAAAGCTATGGTGGACCGAGCTGGAGCAAGACATGTTCGCGTCCAGTTAACTGATTTTCTAGAAGCAAGTTTGTCTCTGTATTGTATGAATGCTACACTAATAATATATACATACATACATATAATACATATACACATGTATATATATTATACATACATATAATACATGTATATACATTCAGGTCTTCATACAGAGGGGGGGGGGGGGGGGGTGGGGGGGAGGGCTGGAATTTCCCTCCCCTAGCAAAAGTTCCCCCCCCCCACCACCCACAGAAATCAGAAATCAATATTTTATTTTGCACATTGAATAGTTTTAAAGTATAATCCTATAGATGGTTCTTTTGTTTGAAAATGTCAAGAACTTCATTGAAGTTAACGTCAGAAAGCTGAGGACCTTCGATTGCGATTCTCATCAGACGACCTAGGTTTTCATCAGTAAAAGTTCTCCCCCCCCCCCCCCACAAGTTAAAATCCTGTATGAAGCCCTGCATATATACATATATACATGTATATATGTAAGTATTTATATGCATGTATATATGTAAATATATTTGTATGCATGTACATGTATATACATTATATATACATACATACATAACATATATACATACATGTACATGTATGTATGTATATAAATACTTACATATATACATGTATATATATATGCAATACATACATACATACATACATACATGTGTATAAATTCTTACATATATACATGCATATAAATACTTACATATATACATGTATATACATATATATATATACATGTATGTACATGTAAGTATTTATATGCATTTTGTATGCATGTATATACATTATATACATACATACATGTATATAAATACTTACATATATACATGTATATAATTATATATACAATACATACATACATATATACATATACTTGCACACAGTGTAGACTGGCCAAGGAGCTGCAGGAGAATTCTCTGCAGGCTCCAGTTTGTTATAATTATCCTAGACATTGTCATGTGATGAATGAGTCCTCACATGTGGCCATGAATAGGTTCTTTAAAATGTTCTCTCTTCATGTTTGGTGATTCTGTATTAGCCTTGCTTGCTCCCTGATGCATGCATGGATGTATGTAGGTGGACCCAAGTGCCTACAGTGACGTTGGCTATATTCTTGTGGACCCTTCCTGCTCTGGATCTGGCATGTACAGTAGGCTGGACTATGACAGCAAGGTGAAGTGTGTTCCCACACAGTATTGCTGGACTATGGCAGCAAGGTGAAGTGTGTCCCCAGTATTGCTAGACTATGGCAGCAAGGTGAAGTGTGTTCCCACACAGTATTGCTGGACTATGGCAGCAAGGTGAAGTGTGTTCCCACACAGTATTGCTGGACTATGGCAGCAAGGTGAAGTGTGTCCCCAGTATTGCTGGACTATGGCAGCAAGGTGAAGTGTGTCCCCAGTAGTGCTGGACTATGACAGCAAGGTGAAGTGTGTCAGAGACTGCAAACCTCTGCCACTCCCAACAATCAGAGACTACAAACCTCTGCCACTCCCAGCAATCAGAGACTGCAAACCTCTGCCACTCCCAACAATCAGAGACTACAAACCTCTGCCACTCCCAGCAATCAGAGACTACAAACCTCTGCCACTCCCAACAATCAGAGACTGCAAACCTCTGCCACTCCCAACAATCAGAGACTGCAAACCTCTGCCACTCCCAGCAATCAGAGACTGCAAACCTCTGCCACTCCCAACAATCAGAGACTACAAACCTCTGCCACTCCCAGCAATCAGAGACTGCAAACCTCTGCCACTCCCAACAATCAGAGACTACAAACCTCTGCCACTCCCAGCAATCAGAGACTGCAAACCTCTGCCACTCCCAACAATCAGAGACTACAAACCTCTGCCACTCCCAGCAATCAGAGACTGCAAACCTTTGCCACTCCCAACAATCAGAGACTACAAACCTCTGCCACACCCAACAATCAGAGACTACAAACCTCTGCCACTCCCAACAATCAGAGACTGCAAACCTCTGCCACTCCCAACAATCAGAGACTACAAACCTCTGCCACTCCCAGCAATCAGAGACTACAAACCTCTGCCACTCCCAACAATCAGAGACTACAAACCTCTGCCACTCCCAGCAATCAGAGACTGCAAACCTCTGCCACTCCCAGCAATCAGAGACTGCAAACCTCTGCCACTCCCAACAATCAGAGACTACAAACCTCTGCCACTCCCAGCAATCAGAGACTGCAAACCTCTGCCACTCCCAGCAATCAGAGACTACAAACCTCTGCCACTCCCAACAATCAGAGACTACAAACCTCTGCCACTCCCAACAATCAGAGACTGCAAACCTCTGCCACTCCCAGCAATCAGAGACTGCAAACCTCTGCCACTCCCAACAATCAGAGACTGCAAACCTCTGCCACTCCCAACAATCAGAGACTACAAACCTCTGCCACTCCCAGCAATCAGAGACTGCAAACCTCTGCCACTCCCAACAATCAGAGACTACAAACCTCTGCCACTCCCAACAATCAGAGACTACAAACCTCTGCCACTCCCAACAATCAGAGACTACAAACCTCTGCCACTCCCAACAATCAGAGACTACAAACCTCTGCCACTCCCAACAATCAGAGACTACAAACCTCTGCCACTCCCAACAATCAGAGACTGCAAACCTCTGCCACTCCCAACAATCAGAGACTACAAACCTCTGCCACTCCCAACAATCAGAGACTACAAACCTCTGCCACTCCCAACAATCAGAGACTACAAACCTCTGCCACTCCCAACAATCAGAGACTGCAAACCTCTGCCACTCCCAGCAATCAGAGACTGCAAACCTCTGCCACTCCCAACAATCAGAGACTACAAACCTCTGCCACTCCCAACAATCAGAGACTACAAACCTCTGCCACTCCCAACAATCAGAGACTACAAACCTCTGCCACTCCCAACAATCAGAGACTACAAACCTCTGCCACTCCCTGCAATCAGAGACTACAAACCTCTGCCACTCCCAACAATCAGAGACTACAAACCTCCACCACTCCCAGCAATCAGAGACTACAAACCTCTGCCACTCCCAACAATCAGAGACTGCAAACCTCTGCCACTCCCAACAATCAGTGACTACAAACCTCTGCCACTTCCAGCAATCAGAGACTACAAACCTCTGCCACTCCCAGCAATCAGAGACTGCAAACCTCTGCCACTCCCAACAATCAGAGACTGCAAACCTCTGCCACTCCCAACAATCAGAGACTGCAAACCTCTGCCACTCCCAGCAATCAGAGACTACAAACCTCTGCCACTCCCAACAATCAGAGACTACAAACCTCTGCCACTCCCAACAATCAGAGACTGCAAACCTCTGCCACTCCCAACAATCAGAGACTACAAACCTCTGCCACTCCCAACAATCAGAGACTGCAAACCTCTGCCACTCCCAGCAATCAGAGACTACAAACCTCTGCCACTCCCAGCAATCAGAGACTACAAACCTCTGCCACTCCCAACAATCAGAGACTACAAACCTCTGCCACTCCCAACAATCAGAGACTGCAAACCTCTGCCACTCCCAGCAATCAGAGACTACAAACCTCTGCCACTCCCAACAATCAGAGACTACAAACCTCTACCACTCCCAACAATCAGAGACTACAAACCTCTGCCACTCCCAACAATCAGAGACTGCAAACCTCTGCCACTCCCAACAATCAGAGACTACAAACCTCTGCCACTCCCAACAATCAGAGATTACAAACCTCTGCCACTCCCAACAATCAGAGACTGCAAACCTCTGCCACTCCCAACAATCAGAGACTACAAACCTCTGCCACTCCCAACAATCAGAGACTGCAAACCTCTGCCACTCCCAACAATCAGAGACTACAAACCTCTGCCACTCCCAACAATCAGAGACTACAAACCTCTGCCACTCCCAACTCCCAACAATCAGAGACTGCAAACCTCTGCCACTCCCAACAATCAGAGACTACAAACCTCTGCCACTCCCAACAATCAGAGACTACAAACCTCTGCCACTCCCAGCAATCAGAGACTGCAAACCTCTGCCACTCCCAACAATCAGAGACTGCAAACCTCTGCCACTCCCAACAATCAGAGACTACAAACCTCTGCCACTCCCAGCAATCAGAGACTGCAAACCTCTGCCACTCCCAACAATCAGTGACTGCAAACCTCTGAATGGCAACTTGCCGTATTTGATCAGCACCCACTTTAGTTATTGCAATATGGTATCAGCCCAATCACAGCTGTTAGCTTTGACAAGCTACAAACCAATTTACAGCTTTTGATTTTTTTTAATGAGTTGTGTGGGGCTGCCAAACGGAGGAGGGTTCTGCCTTGGATGTTTCTGCATGCATCTTCTGACAAAACATGCCTCTAGAGATATTTTATATATCATTGGAAAGCACATAGAACAAGCAACAATTTGAGCATAAAATTATCTACACAAAACAATTATAAAAAAAGTTATGGGCAGTCAAAAGTTAACAACGTTTTTAGCCCGTCTTCGATAGAGCCCCTCCTTAAACAAAATGGCCGAATGCGGTGCTGTTTCCATGGAAGGTGGATTCCTAGCGTAGAAATCCATCTGTAAGTTTTTGTGTAATATAATCTGCTAACGGAGAATAAACCAACAACCTGGGTGGCCGAGGTAATAATAATAGTAATAATAATAATAATAATAATTATATACTAGTATAATTTAATAATAACGATAACAACAACGATAACAACAATAATAATAATAACAATAATAACAATAATAAAATTAAAACAATAATAATAATAGTAATAATAGTTATAATAATAATAGTTATAATAATAATAATAATAATAATAATAATAATAATAATAATAATAATAATAATAATAGTAATAAGTATAATTAAGTATAATTTAATAATAATGATAACAACAACAATAATAAAATAATAATAAAATTTAATAAATATAACAACAAAAAACAACAAAAACAACAACAAAATAATAATATCAACAACAACAACAACAATAATAATAATATAATAATAATAATATAATAATAATAAAATAAATAATAAAATAATAATAATAATAATAATAATAATAATAATAATAATAATAATGATGATGATGATGATGATGATGATGATGATGATGATGATGATTACTTGCTCAATAATAAACTTGGATTTTCACTCTCTCAACACGACAAGATGCTCTAGCCTTCATCAGGAATAAATAATAATGTATTTTGTTGCGTTTCTTATCCATAGAAACCTGTTGATGTTCAGAGGCTGCGTCGGTTGGCATCATTCCAGCGTAGAATATTAAACCACGCTCTGAGCTTCCCTACTGCAGTGAGGGTGATCTACTCCACCTGCTCCCTGCATAAAGAAGTCAGTGAAGATGCGTAGAAGACAGCTCATATTTTTCTTGATTAAAATATATATTTGATATAATTAATCCTGTATTGAGAGATGGTCTTGAGCGATTAGATCATCTCAGATGGTGGCCTACAGAAATACTTGCTTGGGATATATTGTGGTTTGTGTAGCACAATATTTTAGAGGGTGGACCCTGATCATTGTCTGACTTGAAAGACTAGTCAGAGATGTGTGAGGTATTTAGCAAACTCAGTTCCTTTGAGCATTAGAGCAGCACCTCCATCAGGCAAACAGTGCACCTCCATCAGGCAAACAGTGCACCTTCATCAGGCAAACAGTGCACCTTCATCAGGCAAACAGTGCACCTCCCTCAGGCAAACAGTGCACCTCCATCAGGCAAACAGTGCACCTTCATCAGGCAAACAGTGCACCTCCATCAGGCAAACAGTGCACCTCCATCAGGCAAACAGTGCACCTTCATCAGGCAAACAGTGCACCTTCATCAGGCAAACAGTGCACCTTCATCAGGCAAACAGTGCACCTTCATCAGGCAAACAGTGCACCTCCATCAGGCAAACAATGCACCTTCATCAGGCAAACAGTGAACCTTCATCAGGCAAACAGTGCACCTCCATCAGGCAAACAATGCACCTTCATCAGGCAAACAGTGCACCTCCATCAGGAAACAGTGCACCTCCATCAGGAAAACAGGGCACCTTCATCAGGCAAACAGTGCACCTCAATCAGGCAAACAGTCCTTCATCAGGCAAACAGTGCACCTTCATCAGGCAAACAGTGCACCTTCATCAGGCAAACAGTCCTTCATCAGGCAAACAGTGCACCTTCATCAGGCAAACAGTGCACCTCCATCAGGCAAACAGTGCACCTCCATCAGGCAAACAGTGCACCTTCATCAGGCAAACAGTGCACCTTCATCAGGCAAACAGTGCACCTTCATCAGGCAAACAGTGCACCTTCATCAGGCAAACAGTGCACCTTCATCAGGCAAACAGTGCACCTCCATCAGGCAAACAGTGCACCTTCATCAGGCAAACAGTGCACTTTCATCAGGCAAACAGTGCACCTCCATCAGGAAAACAGGGCACCTTCATCAGGCAAACAGTGCACCTCAATCAGGCAAACAGTCCTTCATCAGGCAAACAGTGCACCTTCATCAGGCAAACAGTGCACCTTCATCAGGCAAACAGTCCTTCATCAGGCAAACAGTGCACCTTCATCAAGCAAACAGTGCACCTTCATCAGGCAAACAGTGCACCTTCATCAGGCAAACAGTGCACCTTCATCAGGCAAACAGTGCACCTTCATCAGGCAAACAGTCCTTCATCAGGCAAACAGTGCACCTTCATCAAGCAAACAGTGCACCTTCATCAGGCAAACAGTGCACCTTCATCAGGCAAACAGTGCACCTCCATCAGGCAAACAGTGCACCTCCATCAGGCAAACAGTGCACCTTCATCAGGCAAACAGTGCACCTCCATCAGGCAAACAGTGCACCTTCATCAGGCAAACAGTGCACCTCCATCAGGCAAACAGTGCACCTCCATCAGGCAAACAGTGCACCTTCATCAGGCAAACAGTGCACCTTCATCAGGCAAACAGTGCACCTTCATCAGGCAAACAGTGCACCTCCATCAGGCAAACAGTGCACCTCCATCAGGCAAACAGTGCACCTTCATCAGGCAAACAGTGCACCTCCATCAGGAAAACAGGGCACCTTCATCAGGCAAACAGTGCACCTCAATCAGGCAAACAGTCCTTCATCAGGCAAACAGTGCACCTTCATCAGGCAAACAGTGCACCTTCATCAGGCAAACAGTCCTTCATCAGGCAAACAGTGCACCTTCATCAAGCAAACAGTGCACCTTCATCAGGCAAACAGTGCACCTTCATCAGGCAAACAGTGCACCTTCATCAGGCAAACAGTCCTTCATCAGGCAAACAGTGCACCTTCATCAAGCAAACAGTGCACCTTCATCAGGCAAACAGTGCACCTTCATCAGGCAAACAGTGCACCTCCATCAGGCAAACAGTGCACCTCCATCAGGCAAACAGTGCACCTTCATCAAGCAAACAGTGCACCTTCATCAGGCAAAAGTGCACCTTCATCAGGCAAACAGTGCACCTTCATCAGGCAAACAGTGCACCTCCATCGGGCAAACAGTGCACCTCCATCAGGCAAACAGGGCACCTTCATCAGGCAAACAGTGCACCTCCATCAGGCAAACAGTGCACCTTCATCAGGCAAACAGTGCACCTTCATCAGGCAAACAGTTCACCTCCATCAGGCAAACAGTGCACCTCCATCAGTACAAAGCAATGCCTATATTTTGGAACTTAAATCATCACTTATTTCCATTCAGAAGAAAAGTTATGAAAGCCTGAATGCTAGACACTTGAAGCATTCATTTTGAGAAAAACGCGTGAGAAAAACGCGTTTTAAATTAATGCTTTTGCAGCACTTGATGAAGCCATTCCTTCGTTAGTTTGTTAATCATGCGGCACATAGCAGCTAGTAGCCCCATTTTGTGGGGGTTTCCCATCTTTCCGCATACGCGGGCAGTATTTTCTCCGCGTTACATGGCAACGCAGTCGCTTCTTGACCACCAATCTTCTAACCTCACTCTTGCCTAAAAAGAAGCAAGCAGGAGCCTTCAAACTTCACACAAATGTAAAGGAAAGGTAGTAGATGCATGTAGTACAAAAAAAGAAAAATAGTCAAACGATAACTTTGAGCTTATTTTGGTCATTTTGGTATGACCAAAAAACCATTTTTCTCTACATAAGACCCGATCCTATCACCTATAATTACCTCGTGTTTTGTTAATGTTTTTTTCACCCTATAATTACCTCGTGTCTTGTAAGAGTATCACCTACTATAAAATTTATCAATGTTGCCTCCTCTATTTAGGAGAATGAATATGTTGTTCGGAATGTGCTGTTGGAGAATGCTTCTGAGTTTCATCTGGTCCACATCTTACCAGACTGGCGTTCTAGAGGACTTCCTGTGTTCACCAAAGGTAAACACGAGTGCCACAGCAACACTGCACAGGATTTCTAAGGCCAAGTGCTGTGTGGATGTATTTGTCCAATGTTTGTACAGACCACATCATGAATGCAAATGTGCAGCTAAAGAAGAACTGGCCCAGTAAAGGGAGTAAAGGGAGTGTAGGATACCTTTTTATAACCTGCAGAGCAGGAGGAAGAAACGAAATCTCTAAATGAAATCACTTTAACCTGGATGAAGGCTTTGCATCCGTTTCTGCCATTGCACAAGCTAGTGTATACCACATGCAGTTACATGCAGTTCAGAGTATTGGAGAAGACCTGTGAAGTGAGGCCTGGGCTGAAGAAGTTGGAACTCCAAGTAGCTGCTAGTGCACGAGTTGCTGGTGGTTGGAGCTCCAAGTAGTTGCTAGTGCATGAGTTGCAGGTGGTTGCAGCTCCAAGTAGCTGCTAGTGCATGAGTTGCAGGTGGTTGGAGCTCCAAGTAGCTGCTAGTGCATGAGTTGCTGGTGGTTGGAGCTCCAAGTAGCTGCTAGTGCATGAGTTGCTGGTGGTTGGAGCTCCAAGTAGCTGCTAGTGCATGAGTTGCTGGTGGTTGCAGCTCCAAGTAGCTGCTAGTGCATGAGTTGCAGGTGGTTGGAGCTCCAAGTAGCTGCCAGCGCATGAGTTGCTGGTGGTTGGAGCTTCAAGTAGCTGCCAGTGCATGAGTTGCTGGTGGTTGCAGCTCCAAGTAGCTGCTAGTGCATGAGTTGCAGGTGGTTGGAGCTCCAAGTAGCTGCTAGTGCATGAGTTGCTGGTGGTTGGAGCTCCAAGTAGCTGCTAGTGCATGAGTTGCTGGTGGTTGCAGCTCCAAGTAGCTGCTAGTGCATGAGTTGCAGGTGGTTGGAGCTCCAAGTAGCTGCTAGTGCATGAGTTGCTGGTGGTTGGAGCTCCAAGTAGCTGCTAGTGCATGAGTTGCTGGTGGTTGGAGCTCCAAGTAACTGCTAGTGCATGAGTTGCAGGTGGTTGGAGCTCCAAGTAGCTGCTAGTGCATGAGTTGCAGGTGGTTGGAGCTCCAAGTAGCTGCTAGTGCATGAGTTGCTGGTGGTTGGAGCTCCAAGTAGCTGCTAGTGCATGAGTTGCTGGTGGTTGGAGCTCCAAGTAGCTGTTAGTGCATGAGTTGCTGGTGGTTGGAGCTCCAAGTAGCTGCCAGCGCATGAGTTGCTGGTGGTTGGAGCTTCAAGTAGCTGCCAGTGCATGAGTTGCTGGTGGTTGGAGCTCCAAGTAGCTGTTAGTGCATGAGTTGCTGGTGGTTGGAGCTCCAAGTAGCTGCCAGCGCATGAGTTGCTGGTGGTTGGAGCTTCAAGTAGCTGCTAGTGCATGAGTTGCTGGTGGTTGGAGCTCCAAGTAGCTGCCAGCGCATGAGTTGCTGGTGGTTGGAGCTTCAAGTAGCTGCCAGTGCATGAGTTGCTGGTGGTTGGAGCTCCAAGTAGCTGCTAGTGCATGAGTTGCTGGTGGTTGGAGCTCCAAGTAGCTGCTAGTGCATGAGTTGCTGGTGGTTGGAGCTCCAAGTAGCTGCCAGTGCATGAGTTGCAGGTGGTTGGAGCTCCAAGTAGCTGCTAGTGCATGAGTTGCTGGTGGTTGGAGCTCCAAGTAGCTGCTAGTGCATGAGTTGCTGGTGGTTGGAGCTCCAAGTAGCTGCTAGTGCATGAGTTGCAGGTGGTTGGAGCTCCAAGTAGCTGCTAGTGCATGAGTTGCAGGTGGTTGGAGCTCCAAGTAGCTGCTAGTGCATGTGTTGCTGGTGGTTGGAGCTCCAAGTAGCTGCTAGTGCATGAGTTGCTGGTGGTTGGAGCTCCAAGTAGCTGCTAGTGCATGAGTTGCTGGTGGTTGGAGCTCCAAGTAGCTGCCAGTGCATGAGTGGCTGGTAGTTGGAGCTCCAAGTAGCTGCTAGTGCATGAGTTGCTGGTGGTTGGAGCTCCAAGTAGCTGCCAGTGCATGAGTTGCTGGTAGTTGGAGCTCCAAGTAGCTGCTAGTGCATGAGTTGCTGGTGGTTGGAGCTCCAAGTAGCTGCTAGTGCATGAGTTGCAGATGGTTGGAGCTCCAAGTAGCTGCTAGTGCATGAGTTGCTGGTGGTTGCAGCTCCAAGTAGCTGCTAGTGCATGAGTTGCAGGTGGTTGGAGCTCCAAGTAGCTGCTAGTGCATGAGTTGCAGGTGGTTGGAGCTCCAAGTAGCTGCTAGTGCATGAGTTGCTGGTGGTTGCAGCTCCAAGTAGCTGCTAGTGCATGAGTTGCAGGTGGTTGGAGCTCCAAGTAGCTGCTAGTGCACGAGTTGCTGGTGGTTGCAGCTCCAAGTAGCTGCTAGTGCATGAGTTGCAGGTGGTTGGAGCTCCAAGTAGCTGCTAGTGCATGAGTTGCTGGTGGTTGGAGTTCCAAGTAGCTGCTATTGCATGAGTTGCTGGTGGTTGGAGCTCCAAGTAGCTGCTAGTGCATGAGTTGCAGGTGGTTGGAGCTCCAAGTAGCTGCTAGTGCATGAGTTGCTGGTGGTTGGAGTTCCAAGTAGCTGCTAGTGCATGAGTTGCTGGTGGTTGGAGTTACTGAAGGTATTCAGGAAGAGATAAAATCGTACTTGGAGTGACAGTTTTGCAGTAGAGGGATATGATTGGTGGATCGTGTGTTGTAGAGTTCCAATGGTTACTGGAACTTGATTGGAATGTTTCTATTAATGCTACTAAAGAACATTGTGTTTGCCATGTTTAGTTTACACTCTGCATTGTAATATGTAATATGCTCTAATAAGTACAATTAGAGTCATGCAATAAACTCACCGCCATATTATCCTAACTGGTATTCATGATGACCTAACCTCTATGTATAAACATTGGTCGCATCCCCGTCAAGTTTGAATTAGTGAGTTGTGTTCCAGTGCATGTTTGATCCAATAGCGCCTTCATATACAATATATACAGGCATTAAAATAACTACATGAGTGTGTGTTAAATAGAAATTATCCTTGCTATGGGTCGGAGCTTGAAGAAGACTAGAGCACTAATCAGGTATAACTTGCTATAGTCTGGTATAACTTGCTAGAAACTTTCTGTAGTCAGGCATAACTTGCTAGAAGCTTTCTGTAGTCAGTTATAACTTGCTAGAAGCTTTCTGTAGTCAGGTATAACTTGCTAGAAACTTTCTGTAGTCAGGTATAACTTGCTAGAAACTTTCTGTAGTCAGGTATAACTTGCTAGAAACTTTCTGTAGTCAGGTATATATAACTTACTAGAAACTTTCTGTAGTCAGGTATAACTTGCTAGAAACTTTCTGTAGTCAGTTATAACTTGCTAGAAACTTTCTGTAGTCAGGTATAACTTGCTAGAAGCTCTCTGTAGTCAGGTATAACTTGCTAGAAACTTTCTGTAGTCAGGTATAACTTGCTAGAAGCTTTCTGTAGTCAGGTATAACTTGCTAGAAACTTTCTGTAGTCAGGTATAACTTGCTAGAAGCTTTCTGTAGTCAGGTATAACTTGCTAGAAACTTTCTGTGGTCCGGTATAACTTGCTAGAAACTTTCTGTAGTTAGGTATAACTTGCTAGAAACTTTCTGTAGTCAGTTATAACTTGCTAGAAACTTTCTGTAGTCAGGTATAACCTGCTAGAAACTTTCTGTAGTCAGGTATAACTGGCTAGAAGCTTTCTGTAGTCAGGTATAACTTGCTAGAAACTTTCTGTAGTCAGTTATAATTTTCTAGAAACTTTCTGTAATCAGGTATAACTTACTAGAAACTTTCTGTGGTCAGGTATAACTTACTAGAAACTTTCTGTGGTCAGGTATAACTTGCTAGAAACTTTCTGTAGTCAGGTATAACTTGCTAGAAACTTTCTGTAGTCAGGTATAACTTGCTAGAAACTTTCTGTAGTCAGGTACTAGAAACTATCTGAAATTGCTAGAAACTTTCTGTAAGCCATAAGCTAGCTAGGTCTGGACTAGTTTACTCTGTAGGTAATGTTATAGCAAGCGTATTTCTCCCGACATCTCAAGTGAGAAGAAGAATTCGCATCTTTCTTTTTTCTTCTTCTGCATGAGTTGTTTGTTGGGTTGCTAGGGACTGGACTGCACATGAGTTGTTTGTTGGGTTGCTAGGGACTGGACTGCACATGAGTTGTTTGTTGGGTTGCTAGGGACTGGACTGCACATGAGTTGTTTGTTGGGTTGCTAGGGACTGGACTGCACATGAGTTGTTTGTTGGGTTGCTAGGGACTGGACTGCACATGAGTTGTTTGTTTGGTTGCTAGGGACTGGACTGCACATGAGTTGTTTGTTGGGTTGCTAGGGACTGGACTGCACATGAGTTGTTTGTTGGGTTGCTAGGGACTGGACTGCACATGAGTTGTTTGTCGGGTTGCTAGGGACTGGACTGCACATGAGTTGTTTGTTGGGTTGCTAGGGACTGGACTGCACATGAGTTGTTTGTTGGGTTGCTAAGGACTGGACTGCTCATGAGTTGTTTGTTGGGTTGCTACGGACTGGACTGCACATGAGTAGTTTGTTGGGTTGCTAGGGCTGGACTGCACATGAGTTGTTTGTTGAGTTGCTAGGGACTGGACTGCACATGAGTTGTTTGTTGGGTTGCTAGGGACTGGACTGCACATGAGTTGTTTGTTGGGTTGCTAGGGACTGGACTGCTCATGAGTTGTTTGTTGGGTTGCTACGGACTGGACTACACATGAGTTGTTTGTTGGGTTGCTAGGGACTGGACTGCACACGAGTTGTTTGTTGGGTTGCTAGGGACTGGACTGCACATGAGTTGTTTGTTGGGTTGCTAGGGACTGGACTGCACATGAGTTGTTTGTTGGGTTGCTAGGGACTGGACTGCACATGAGTTGTTTGTCGGGTTACTCAGGACTGGATGCACTTTGGATGTTTTCATTTGTGCATAATGTGAGCAGCCTTTAGTTGGCATGGGTTTCATGGGGAGATATTGATTTGCCCCTGCCCCCTATATAGAACCCCTTTGCCTAACGACTGATTAGAATTAAAAATATCTAATTTTATTTTTCACTGACAAAGTGAATGTAATCTTCCCCATCCTAAGCCACCAAAGCCTAAATAAAGAAATTAGCATACTTTGTGTATAAACTCTTAACGACCTCTCAGTTGATATAACGAAATTACAATGACCTCAATAATCAACTTGAATTTTACCCTCTCGACGTTAGGAATAATGAGATGCTATGACTTCATGAGCTCGGTACATGTGATACAAACCACACCCCTGGCACACGCGGCCAGCACATGAACCGGATATGGAAAAACAAAATATAGATAATAACTAATAATAATAATAATAATAATAATAATTTAAAAAATAAAAATAAAAATAATAATAATAATAATAATAATAATAATAATAATAATAATAATAATAATAATAATAATAATAATAATAATAATAATAATAATAATAATAATAATATAATAATAATAATAATAATAATAATAATAATAATAATAATAATAATAATAATAATAATAATATTAATAAAATAACTAATAAACCAAAACAATATAAATATATAACATAGAATAAAAATAAAAATTAATAATAAAATTTATATAACAATAATAATAATAATAATAATAATAATAATAATAATAATAATAATAATAATAATAATAATAATAATAATAATAATAATTAAAAAATATATATATAATATATATTATACATAATAGATATTGCCCTATATAACTACCAATAAAGAACTAGCTAGCTAATTTAAGATGTTGAGGACGTAAACCATCTGGTCCTCCAGCAGATCCACAAGGAAAAGAGCGAATGGCCTTAGCCACTACTGAAGGTGAAACTTCAAAAGGTGGAACATCATCACCTAAAATTGGAGCTGGGGGGATGACCGAATTTGGATGAGGTGGAGGATGTTTATCCCGCAAGGACTTCAGAACGCTTTCACTAAAATCAGCCAAAGAATCATCCGAGCTTGCAACACGGACAGCCCCTCATCATTAAGCTTAGAAGCAACCCTCTTAGCCAGATATTGTAAGGGGTCATGTTGAGTACAACGAAAAATGGATTTACAGGGCCGAGGATTCGAAGTAAGTGAGAAATTGGATTCAGACTGGATTAATGAGTTGATGTGAAGGCTTTTAAGGCGCCCATCTTCCCCTGGGACTCTGAAACACCGAGACGAGAAATTAAAAAGGCGATCCCATTTGCCAACATCATTAATGGAGGAAATAGAGGAAACTTCATCAAGAATAACAGCAAACTTAGAAGCTGCAAAATTTCTAGAAGCACGTGGCTGTCTCCTAAGAAGCTTAACGGAAGGGTTTGGAAGGCCAAACAAACGAGAATCACTCTGAGAAGCCTGGGAAGACATCTCATCACCACTGGAAACCTGACATGACCTGTCCTCAAGTATGGGAAAAGATCGGGAGCCTGGACAGCGGCAGCCAATTCGACCATGAACCTTGAAAACCCCACACTGAGTCACGTGTATGGATATCTTGCAAACTGGACATATAGCCCGAGATGAGGAGGAGGTAGTGGACTGTGTAGAAGATTGGCTGACTCTGGAGCTGACATCCTGGCTTCACACATCGCTGGAAACACTGATACAACCTTCCATGCAGAGGTGGGCATCAAATAGAAATAGCAAGATTCAGCCTCACAAATGATCTACTTGGCCAGTGGCCTCTAAATAGTCTATTCAACCCTCAAAAGGTAGATAGCAACAACAAGACCTAGTTTAGACAAGACTAGACGGAGCTAACTAAACAGACAAATCTCGCTAAAACGGCATCCATATTACAATTATTATTATTGGGCAGCAGCAAAAATAAATAATAATAATAGTAATAGTAATAATAATGTTATTATTTATATTTATTATTATTTTGTTGTTGTTATTGTTATTTGTTGTTATTGTTATATAAATTTTATTATTATATGTTATATATTTATATTGTTTTGGCATTTATGTGCTAGCAGATGGCAAAACCAAAGCTCATACTCAGCTAAAACTCGTATTGGCAGCCTCTTGCTGCCTAAATGGTTTTGCCTGAATTCTTCACTAAGGTATATAGCAAAGCAGCAACAGTAGAATGTTTAACCCCCCCCCCTCCCTTGAAATCATCCTCGAGGATGGTCTATGTATCTGTCTCTGTTATGACTTGAGTACAATAAGTCCATTTGTAGAAGTTTTAGGCTTACAAATATTTGAATGCTCATCCACAACTAATCTGTTTCTCAATTACGGAATAGAGTGTTAGGTAAGGACCAGCCAGTGGGTCCATCGATGATGCAACCAGGCTAATGCACATGCGCCATTGTTTGATGACACAGTGTTAGTTCAGTTAACATGTTATGTGTTCAAATGTGTTGGAGTGAAAGAACTGAGCTGAGCTGTCTGTTGATTGAAGGAGGCTGATTGAAGGAGGCTCTTGCTAATCTTTTACGTGTTTGGTGACCAAGTCCAAAGGAGGCTGTAGCTGACCCTACATGGAAACCGTCAACAATACAACAAGATATGGTTATGTGCTGAGTTTTGTCTGGTGGATGTGTGTGGTCTATATCCGTACAGCAACAACAACACATGGTCTGGCGCTATGCTAGGAAAAAAGTGCTTAAAAGGCCTAGGAACCAAGAAGCTCCGAGTTTTGGCCTTAGTAGAATTCTGACTTGGTATTCTGTTCCACTTTGGGTTACAAAAACAACAAAAACCAAAACACTTGAAACCAGAACAAATGGACTATACCCATGGAGATCACAAACCATTTTGATGACCCTTTACTATTTTAACATCTACGTTAATATTGTATTATAAATGGTAATGAGTCATCTAGTCTACATGGGTATAGTCTTTTTAACACACCTTCAATCTTTACTAGAAATATGGACTTCAAGCATGCTGGTAGCTTGTAGCTAGGTTAGCATCCGTTGTTGTTTTATTATGTATTGCAATATGCTATTGTGTATTCGTCCAGCCTCCTGCTGCATCCGGTCAAGCACAGAGGATAAGACAAACGGGTTTTTTGTGGCCATGTTCGAGAGACACCAGCAGCAAGACCTGCCTCCCTCTGACTCCACATGCTGTTAACTTCAAATGGCATTCCTTTAATGTTGTAATTCATTCCAAGAATGTTAGTTCATTGCCTGTCCAATCATTTCTTTCTGTCATTTCTTTCTGTCATGAGTAAATTTTTCTCTTGAGTTTATTTCCACAACTTAAGCAACTTCACGGACCAAGCCGACTGAATTAAGGTCGTCAGACATTCATGTTTCGAGATTTATAGCAACTAGTAATTAGTGTGAGGCCAGAGGCCACAGTTAAGAGGACACAGTTAAGAGGACACAGTTAAGAGGACACAGTTAAGAGGACACAGTTAAGAGGACACAGTTAAGAGGACACAGTTAAGAGGACACAGTTAAGAGGACACAGTTAAGAGGACACAGTTAAGAGGCCACAGTTAAGAGGACACAGTTAAGAGGACACAGTTAAGAGGACACAGTTAAGAGGCCACAGTTAAGAGGACACAGTTAAGAGGACACAGTTAAGAGGACACAGTTAAGAGGACACAGTTAAGAGGCCACAGTTAAGAGGACACAGTTAAGAGGCCACAGTTAAGAGGCCACAGTTAAGAGGACACAGTTAAGAGGACACAGTTAAGAGGACAGGGTGGAGAAGGGAAGGGAAGGCAAGCCAACGGAGCAAATTTGGGATTAGTCTTCATATTCATGAAGATGCATGTACACTCTTGATATGGCTGGACAACATTGAATGGGAGGTTGTGTGTGTGTGTGTGGGGGGGGGGGGGGGGGGGGGGGGGGTGCTTGATATTAATTCATCTCCAAGCATAGTAGACTGTACCATCTTCCATTGGGCTCTGGGAACATTAATGTCTGCCAATATGGTGGGGCCAAAAGCTGCCTAATATCTCTGGCTCTATGTCATTTGGTTGTACATACATACTTGATCTGGAGCAAATTCTGTACATAGCTCCCTTTAAAAGTTGTATATAACATTGGTCCAAACTGTTAGAGAACTATAAAAGTAACAGGAATATGTGTATAGCTGATATTTTATATATAGCTTGGTGAGTCAAGTACTCTTCGTTCAAGTTTGCAGTCATGTAGCTGAAGATACCAATCCTGGTCACAGGCCTTCCTGTTGAAACTTTGTGAGGTAGTAGAGCAATAAACATGTCATAATCGAATGAAATGCAAAGGTAGACACAGTGTACTCTACAGTAGTGGGTTTGGATGGTGACAGTGCACTCTACAGTAGTGGGTTTGACAGTGGTGGTGACAGTGCACTCCACAGTAGTGGGTTTGACAGTGGTGGTGACAGTACACTCTACAGCAGTGGGTTTGGATGGTGACAGTGCACTCTACAGTAGTGGGTTTGGATGGTGACAGTGCACTCTACAGTAGTGGGTTTGGATGGTGACAGTGCACTCTACAGTAGTGGGTTTGACAGTGGTGGTGACAGTGCACTCTACAGTAATGGGTATGACAGTGGTGGTGACAGTTCACTCTACAGTAGTGGGTTTGACAGTGGTGGTGACAGTGCACTCTACAGTAGTGGGTTTGACAGTGGTGGTGACAGTGCACTCTACAGTAGTGGATTGGACAGGTGGTGGTGGTCGTAGGACAGCTCTGTAACCAGAGGATAGTTACAATCAGAAGAGAGTCCATCTTGCACTTCAAAAAAAATTGCACTGTTTGTGGGCTTTTTCTCTCTGAGCATCGCCACTTACCATGTTTGACATCTGCATGCAGTCTTCATGATATCTGGGGGCAAGATGTGGATGACAGAGGTATGCTTGGAGGATCACAAGTGGCAGCAAGTGTGGGTGGGGTGGAATTAATGTGGCTCAGTCAGAGAAGGAACTGTACAGGACAGGCTGAAGGAAGTGATGCAGCAGCATAAAATGGTTCAAGGCAGTTGTAATTTGCACATAAGAATGTATTGATTGTGCAGGCCTTTAAGGCAGTGAGCAACTGGAATATATCGTGTCTTACCACAGGGTGGTGACGTACTTCTATTTGTACTAGCTAGATAGGTCTCTAATATTGAATGTATATATCATCTGAATGGTGTGGAGGATGACATGTGACAATAAGTACTGAACACAAGACATGATGATTTCTTAATATAATGACCAAATATATATATGCACAGTTCAGTTTCCCGAGTTTGTTTCTTGTCTGTATACTTAGCATAAGTCATCATCGGCCGAGGTTTACACCTCACCTCATAACTTAGCTTTGGATCACTTCCAGAACTTGGCAGGGATTTTCCCTTTAGTTAGGAGGGAAAGAGGTCCATAAGATCTTAGTGTAAGTTCATCATTTCATCCACGAGCATCAATTGTCAGCTAGGCATATAGTTTGCAATAGCATAACATCGGCCTCAAATCACACCACACCTAATTTCCGGTTCAAAAAAGTGCTTCAAAATGAGCACCACAGAACTCAGTGGGAGTAACTCTGCCTTACCAACAATTTTCATTAAATTCGGAGTGAATTACATCAGCATCGAGGACACCCTTTATTACTGGTATTATCAGCATATCGAGATAACCTACACATTCCTCATGGATCCTTCTACCAAGCAACAGCACAGCCAATCTCTTCCAGTTCTTCATCAACCCAACCTTTATCGTTGACTCCAGCCACATATCTCATCCTTGGTTCAAAATATATTCTATTGTTTGGCAGCGAAAATAATGAAAGGAGGAAGGCATTGGCCTGTAGCACTTCCACACCCTATAACAGTTTTTACCCAGAAGTACGATACCGAACCTTTTTCTGCCCTTTTGCAGCAATGACTCTAGGGCAGTGTTTCCCAAACTTTTTAGCCCAGGGGCCGGTGGGGACTACCCTGAGTGTGTCGAGGGCCAGAGGCCATTGGGAGGGGGGGGGGGGGGGAATAGGACAAGAACAATTTTGCTTCTGTATTTCTGGTATATGTGTAGCAGAAAACACATGACAGTTGCACGAAGTAATCACAATCATGTGAAGCTTTTGCTGTTCCATTGATGACATCGATATCAGGCTTGGGATGGCACTCTCCACAGTGTGTCTTCCAAGTGCGCATCAGAGATCAAATTCCGGTACTTGTCGTACTTGATCCTGGAGAAAAACTGCTCACAGATGTATGTACTGCCAAACATGGCAAGGAACCTCTGGCCATTGGCAGCTAGGTTCGGGAACATGATGCGCAGTAGGGCCTTGTAGAATTCCTTTTCAGTTCCTTCTCCATAAACTGGGACTTGATGTCCATGTTGCTCTGCAGCTCAATCGGCTCCAGCTGAAGCTCGACTGGAGCTTTGCTTGGGTCAGTTGTGAATGGCATAGAGAAGATTTCAAAGTTCATGCTTCTTGACCTGAACTGCTCAAAGTGGTGCTCAAACTCTGTCTTCAGGTTTCCAACTTCTGCAGTATATCTCTGCCCATCAAAATCATCAGCTCTGTCTTCACAGTGCAGACTCTTCATGGCAGGGAAGTGATTGAGGTTACCAGCCTCCAACTGAGTCTGCCAGAGCTGTAGCTTCACCTGAAATGCTTGCACACTCCCGAACAGGTTGTGGAAGAGCGCAAGGAGACATTGAGCAAGTTCAGCTTCTCTGTAATGTCCACCAGAAAGACCAAGTTGGGACAGCCACTGAAGGCCAAGGAACATCTCCAGCTCTACTCTGAGTTCCCAAAAACGTTTCAGAGTGCGTCCCCTGCTGAGCCAATGGATAGAAACGAAGTAGAGCACATCTTCATAGTTGGCCTCGAGCACTTCCAACAGTTCCTTAAACTTTCTGTGGTTGAGGGCATGCGCTCTGATAAAGTTGATTTGCGAGATGACCTTGCTCATCACTTCCCGGAAGCTAATAGTCTTTGCACAGAGTGCTTCCTGGTGGATGATGCAATGGCACCAGACCAGGTCACCACATGGCAGACCCTTCCTGTCCAGCTCAGCCATGACTTGGCTTTGCAGTCTTCGTCTGATCCCCAGCATGGAAGTTGCACCATCTGTGGCAATGCTTACCAGCCTCTCGAAGTCTAGCTTTCACTCCTGCATGGCCGTGTTGAGCTCAAGGAAGACATTCTCTCCAGTGCATGTGTTCTTCATGGGGCAGAGAGAGAGGAACTCCTCTGTAATGTTGCACTCTGCATCAACTCCCCCAATGAAGATGGCCGGTTGTGCAGTGTCGGTGATGTCTGTGCTCTCATCAAGGGCAAGAGAAGGCTGTGAACTCTGAGGCCAGGCTGTACAGCTGCTCCTTTAGATTCTTGGACAGATCTTCCACCTGCCTGGTGACCGTCGTGTTGCTCAGGCTGACAGCAGTGAAGGAGGAGGCTTTCTCAGGGATCATCACTTCAACGACTGCCTGCAGGCATTCCTTGATGTACTCGCCATCTCTGAAGGGCTTCATTCAATGATCTGTAACACCATGAAGCTGGCCTTCGTGGCAGCCTTGCCTTTGCTGATTGGTCTGGTGAAGACATTCTGCTGTCTGGACAGCTTGGACTTGAGCTCTTTGGCCTTGGCAACTCGTTGTTCTCCTATAAGTCCATTATACCTGTAATACAGAAAGTAGGCAGCCTAGCTCATTGTTTTTGCCCTGAAAGATGAAGTTACCTGTCTGAATGCTTTGACTGGTAGCATCACCGGATGTTAAATAGCTTTGTAACAGCGAGGCTTTCTTGACAGATGAAGCAGAGACACTTGCTCCTGTCTGAGATGAAGAAGAATTTTCCTTGGTCCATTCTTCATTGAAGGCTCAATTTTCCGCATCCACCTTCCACTTCTTTGGCATCCTTCCGGAGGAGTGCTACAGCAGCAGAGAACTGTGCCTCATGCTCAAGAGACGTGGCAGCAGCAGAGAACTGTGCCTCACTCTCAAGAGACGTGGCAGCAGCGATCTTCTTATTGTGAGAAGAGTAGGAAGGCTTGGACACAGGGCAGTGAAGGTATCCAGGCTCGCCCTTCCCTTACCAATGGTCCTCAAGGATAGACTTTGTGTTGACAGTCTGGTCCCCTGCACAATAGGGGTCAGTCAGAAAGGACGGCTTGCCACACACCATGCAACAGATGGCAACCCTGGACACTAACCCCCTCCTGCACTGTCTGTCCTCTGTCACTGTCAGAGGAGAGCCACAGCATGAAAAAATGCCAACAGCTCTCTGGAGAGAGCTCATCTTCACCAGGTGTCAGGAAGGAGAGAAGAAGGAAGAAGTCGATGCAGTAGCTGAAGAAGATCGAGCGATGGAAGATCGTGAAGCAGCGAGCGCTAGCTTCTTTCCTTAAGTATAGTAACGGCCCTCATCTCCAGTTTTAAAGAGTGGCAAATACAACTCTGTCTCCAATCATCTAGCAAAAACTTACACTCCATCACCATATTAACTAGAGAACATAACGCTTCCACCATCCTATTCCCACCATTCAACATCTCGTTCATTATGCCATCAGGACCAGGAGCCTTACCCATTTTCAACCCCTTCACAATTATTATTCATCTGGAATCCAACCCGCTGCACCATCCAGTTAATTTCTTTAGCTTTAGACTCTAGGTTATCAATTGGAACATCCTTCCTGACCTGGACACACTCCCTAAATCCTTCCCAATGCTTGGCCAATACCTCCAGTATATCCTTCCTCTTCTCCACCACAACTCCATTTTCCTCTCTCACTCTCCGAACTTGACATGGCTTCTTCTTTCCCTTCAAGTCCAGCTAGTTTCTCCTTGCTCTCTATTGTAGCCTTTCTCAGTCTCTTCTTTTCCAATCTAATCAACCTCTTCACACGTCTTCTTGAACTTTTATATTCCTCCTATTGCCGTAATAATCCTTCTTCACCTACATTGTTACCCCTACACTCTCTAAGCTTCCTACAGGACACTTGTCATGCTTGGATGGCTACTTCAACGTCACGAGACCACCATCCCTTAGATCTGTTGGTTAGTTTTTTCCTCCCTATACCCAACTCAGCCGCCCAAAGCACACAATGCATCTCCACAGTTCCCAAATTTGTTGTACACCCTCTCTGTCCTTTCCCATCCCTAGCACTGCCACATGTTCCTCCCAACCTCTGAAACCCTCTCTCACCATGTGTTGATATCCTGTCCAATCCATAGTACCATCCACCTTCCATTTAAACCATGGAGTACTTGCTCTTTCCTCCAATCTACCTATTCTCAGGACACACTATATTAAATTATGATCTGACCCTAGATTAATTTCTCCACTGTCCTCAATCACCATCTTATCTAAACCCCTTTGACAGCAAGATACAATCACTGACCTCCTTTCTCCCATCTCCCACATCCACCTTCCACTACACTGTTGATACCTTCCATTCCTGTTAGATGACTGCTCTGACCCTAATCCTATGTGGGCATTAAAATCACCTATCACAATTACCTCACAGCCTGCTTCCTGATGTTCTGCCACTTTAGCTTTCATTACCTCAAACAACTCTTCTGATTCCTGACCCTTCACCCCTTCCGGATTAACATACACCACACACACAATCACATTATTGCTCTCCTTTGCTTTCAATTCCACCCACATAGTTCCTTCCATCCTCAGTCGCAGCCTAGACCTGATGCTCTTCTTAACCAGCAACCTTACACCCCCACTTGCATGCTTGCCTCCTATCCTATTGTATCCATCAATAATATCCAGGTACCCTCCCTGCTGCAAAATTGTTCCTGCCAGCTCCAGCACATCCAAATCTTTCCTCTTCAACGTCCTTCTCTCTCGCCCACCATCCTCACAGTTTAGAAAACCAACACCTAAATCTCTGGCACCCCCCTCCAACCCCCAAGGCAACCTTAGCTACCTGGTAGGAGAGTACTTTGTTTTTCACTATCCTCCTGTTCTGATACTGTGCTAGGAGACTTTGAACCTGTAGCATCATGTTGCTCAAGCAGTCCTCCAATCCATCTTTCCCAGTTTGCAGGTCCATCACCCTCACTGCTCCCACTGGTGATCCTCCTTTTCCTGCTGATGCTTTCCTATGATAACTGCTCTCTTGTCTCCATTTCCACATAGTTGTAAGGTCCTGACTCTTCACTCCACTCTCTTTCTGGGTGCCTGGATTACCCCTGCCACTTCTCTCCCTCGTTGTCAATCCTTCCTCCTCTCTTCTCCATTTCGATTAATCCCCTTATCGCTTCCCCCATCGTTTGATCCACGACATATTGTGAACCAGCATTAAAGAGTGTCCAGTTCTTCGTCATCATCGAGGTCCAACGATATTTTGGACCTACCAACTTGGAAGTGAGCTCAGCAATTTGTGGCGCAGCTTAAAGACATCTTTGCTGCCATCACCTGCCATCACCTTGACACACAGCTAGTAATTCAGAATTTATCTGTGCATGTGTGGGTTAGTGCATACCTTTCGAAGAAAGGGGGTGAATAGAAATACGGTCATTGGGTGGCGAGCAAAGAAAAAAGTTAGAGCATGTTGATGACAGAATAACTATGTCTATCAGCCTACCCTGTAAGCTATGCAGCCTATTCTTACCAACTGGTGCAGCAAATTTATGTTATTTGCTATGAGGGCATATGCGAGTTGTGGTTAGGATCTTGGTTGGTTATTTTCCCTATTCAGATAGCGGGGCAGGACTTGTGCAGTGCAGCCAGGCTGGTTTAGCTTAGAATCTCTGGGCATTCACCATATCAATCTCACAACTTTAAAGCAACCCTGCATTATTTAAAAGTGGGTGACACATTCTAATACCTAGTTTTCCATCCAACTCCATAAAAAGGAAAAAAGCTAGAGCATGGGATGACCCAGTAAAATTAATTTGTCCATCCTTTCCTGCCAGCGATGCAGCCCATTCTCGCCTGCCTGTGCAGCTAAAAAAAATGTACCAGGGCTAATGGGTAAGTTGTCTTGGAGGCTTGCAGGAGTTGATTGAGGTCTTGATTTCTGGCTGGTTTATTCTGCTATCCAAACCATGCAGCCTATTCTCACTTGTGCAGCACAGCCAAGTCAGTTTAGCTTCTAATCTCTGTGTGTTGTCTCTTCACTATGGCAACCAATCCAGATTTACATCAGCTCACATTTTTTAAGGCAGGTGGGTAGTGAATTCATGGTACAAATATATGCAATACCAAGTTTACCATTCAACTCTGCACTGAGAGCTCACTTCACTCGACAATCACTGTACTTATTACTAGTAATGAAGTGGCAAGGAAAGAAAAGAAAAAAGCTAAAGCATGTTGATGAACCAGTTCATCACCCTTTCCTGTCGACCATGCAGTCAGTTCTCACTGATTCATAAGTACGTGCAGCTTGTCATAACCGGCTTAAGCTATAAGGTAAACATTTGTACTTACTATATACAACTTGAAAATGTTCTAGAGATGGCTGTTGGTTGCAAACCAGAGTAAAGGGCAAGTATCCCTGAATGCTCCCCTGTGTTTAACAAACCTTCCGAAGGGAGCTCAATGAGCCAGTTGGAGGTTCCCTTTTGTGAGTTAAGGAATAATTGTTGCACTTAGATAATTGACTGATTGTATCAAGTAGTTATGTTAGATGCGACCCTTTCTCCTAACAACTTTACTAGGTGCAACTTTACTAGGTATCACCCTCTGACTGACTCTCCGTCCCTCCCTGGGAAGTAAGCATATAATTTAATATACAGAACTTACAAATATAGTCAAATCTCAGAGTCCTGCTCTTTTCTGCCTCACATCCATATATATCTTAATATTTCCTAACAGTCACATGATCTATCTAACCAATCAGATTGTGATGGAACAGACTAGAAAGGTCTAATACTGTCCCAATGTCGTGGTTTGGTTGTGTAGTAATTTATTAGAGGTGAGTTGTGGTTGCTGTGGTTGTGGTGAGTTCTTATTATTCCAATGGGTGTCTTATGGAAAGTCAGGGAGTGGCTCTGTTAGTGATTTTCCTGACAGTGATGTCCTCTGTGGTGATGTCCACAGTCTTCTGTGCTCTGTGGTGATGTCCAAGAGTCCTCTGTGCTCTGTAGTGATGTCCACGAGTCCTCTGTGGTGATGTCCACATTCCTGACTGAGGAGCCTGACATGTTGACCCAAGTGAAGATGATTGGTCCAATCCACGCATTGGCAAGGAGACCAGTGACTCAAACTGAACCTATATAGAAGGAATATAAAAGGGGACTATGTATAAGATACAAGTTCGCTATACGGCCTATCCCCAAAAGAAATGGTACCTGATTATGTTGAACTTTTTATTATTATTATTATTATTGTTGTTGTTGTTGTTGTTGTTGTTATTATTATTATTATTATTATTATTATTATTATTATTATTATTATTATTATTATTATTATTATTATTATTATTATTATTATTATTATTATTATTATTATTATTATTACTATTACTATTATTATTATTTTGTGCAAAGTCTAGCAACTTCCTTGGTTTCCCTTGCTCTTGTGTGTATAATAAAGTAACTTTGATTAATATTATATTATTATTAACATTATTGTCATTGGCTCTGTCATAGTAATTCTAGGGCTAGTCCAAATCAACCTCATTTGTGGTCATCTTTGTGTGTCGAGGGTCATTGCATAATGATATTGAATATGCTCGGGGAGGTGTGACCCATATTTTAAAGCAGGGACCCAAGAAACAAAGCTTATATCTCAGCTAAAACTCAGTTTGGCAGCTTCTTAGTATCATAAACGGTGTCTTTAGCCAATTTTGACCCACAAGAAACACTTCAAGCATGCCTTGAGTCTTTTAAAGGTAGTAAGTGTGGAACCTAAAACCCGTTAAAACCATGCATCTTTGTCTTCATTATATTGTATTATCCCCCAAAAAATCAAAGTTTGTATCCCAGCTATAACACACTTTGGTAGCTTCAGACTTAGTATCATAAATGGTGCCTTCAGCCGATTTTGACTCCCAAAACACCTCAAGCATGCCTTGAATCCTACGCAAAGGTAGTAAGTGCCAACCATCCAGCATTCAAGGGTTCATGTCGAGCATCCAGCAATTTGCTATAAATTTCCATCAAAACCCAGCAAAACAATTTTTTAACACAGATATTGAAGACAACAATAGTTATTACAGTAGTACTGTGTGGTACAGTTGATGTCCATGGTGCTAATGATTGGAATAAAAGCGGGAAATATTTTTCTGTGGTCAACAACTTCCAGCAAGTGGGGTTGAGAATTATCTTGACATGTGACTTCTGACTTCAAGTTCATGCAAGCAGCTACTTTTTATAGTTGAATGATTCTGAGTCTCTAACAAGTAATTCTCAACAAGATAAATAGCTACATGCCACATCACTTGGGTTCTCCTCATCCTCGTGTTTATTAACAGCTGAGTGCAGCTCATTTCATGCTAGATACTAGGATTTTCCAATGCAGTGGAAGTGATGAAAGAGATGATCATAACCAACTCTTGTATTTCGTATCTGTTCTGTGTTGGCATAAGCTCTCGAGTGCATTTCATGTCTACAATATCAGTGGCGATGCACACAACAGATTGCCTTGGATCATGTTGTGAACTGGTCTTAATATAACCTGAAGGAGGACTATACCATAACATAGAAGAGACAAAGAACTTGTGGTTCAAACTTAGCTCAAAAGACAGGTCGGGCTCTCTTTTAATACTCCTACAAGATGTTGGATAGTTATAACTATGCCAAAGGTACTGCAATTAAAGTAGGGGGTACCTCAAAACCTGAGTCCCTGATTTTGCAATAACTGAAATTAGTATCTGTGGCAAAAGAAACTCTACTCATTAGGAGCTAAACCATGAGTAAGTGAATTCCATTGCGACCCATTACACTATAAGTGAGTACCACTTACTCAAGTTTTAGCGACATGGGTTCCTCTTGCCATAGGTAACTAATTCCAACACTTTCCAATCAGAAGCCACAACAGTTGCAAAATCAGGCACTCAGATTTTGAGGTACCCCCACTTTAGCTGCAGTAACTTTGGCATAGTTATATCTAACCAATATAGAGCACACAGAGCGAACTATATATCAAGTTTATAGAGTTTAGTGTGCAGAATCTGTGGAGCTCTAAAGTCAATATTATAACACTTTTGTTTTAATAGTATTTCCTATTTTATGGTATAGTCCCTCCTTCAAATTTTTCCCAGAACACCAGCAATGTTCCAATACACATCTATGACCAAACTTTTTCTAGATTGCAGAAAAAAGCTCATGGGTAGCTATGTATCTATTTCCCCTTCCACACATAACTTGTGTACAATACATTTGTTCACCACATCTATAAAATATATGCAGCTATGTATCTATTTCCCCCCCCCCACACATAACTTGTGTACAATACATTTGTTCACCACAGCTTTATCAGAAGGGGGGGGGGGGTTATTCCCTCCCAGGTTCGAACTCGGAATCTTTAAAAAGGGAGAAGAAAATAATGTAATGATTCCACCCAGTTGAGTACCACACACATACATAATTATACAGAGAGACATAGCTATCCTTTATGGCTACCAATATATTTGTTGTCAAAACCATCTCACAGAACTTTCCATTATTGGTACATAGGGTAGGGGGAGGGAAGGTAGGAGGAAGGGAGGGAAGTAAATGATTCCGGAACTTTCAATACCAAGCGAATGAGGGTGGGGAAGAAAAAAGTATGGAATGGCTAAAAGTGGTGACTCTGTGTGGGGTGTGTCCATTTGTTTAGGTACACAAGGTCCCCATAGTAAGAGGATTAAGGATCAAATGGGGAATCTTGAAATAGGAGGGAAATAAAAATGAAACTCGAATGATTCCAACCAGTATTGAAATGGCGCCTTGAGTATCAAGTGTATGGAGGGAGTGGGTGAGGAGGAGTAAGGGGATGAAGTGAATAATAATCCAAAAAAGTGCACTGAATCCCTGCCAAATGTCTGATTTTCAGTGACTACTGCAACATCAAGGGCTTGTACTTGGGTACTAAGGGTAATTCGATCTCACACAGCAGGTAACAAGTTCGGACAAAAAAATTACGCAGCTACGCCAGAAATAGCATTTATTTTATTTTTATTTTTAAATTATGACGTCATTGAATAACAGACACAATAAACATTACATATTGTATTACTAAAATCTAAATTAAACCGTCCACCTCAGGAGATCGAATGGGGAGGCGGCGGATCCAGAGGGATGCATTACCCCTCCATAAGTTGATCGCTAACCTCTGGAACAGATGGCGGGTAGCTTCATTTGGTGGGATTCCCAACCGATGTCCCTGGAGGCGTCCTATATCCCGGATGGTACGGATGGCATATTGTATTACTATAGCACGGAGCATGGCTTATAAACTACGCAAGCGTCTTTCCTGTTGCTCGTGTACTTTTCGAACAACACGAGCAGATTAGCGAGGCCGAGTTCCAGAAGCCCTAAAATTTGGTTTCAGAGAGATCGTCAACATTCTTCTCTTACATTTTTCTCTATAAGCTTGGTCGCAGCATTAAAGTGCAGATGTTGCAAATGAGAGCAAGGCGTTGGATAAGACCTGCAAATTCTTTGAAAAAATGTACTACAATTACAGGTTGTAGGAAGGATTAGCTTTCTACTTCGTAAATGGAGGCCAAAAAAACATGCAAAATAATTTTGGCTACTATTTCTTTACGCACCCAAAATATTATGATAAGAAAGAAGAGCCTTCGAGTTTTTACCCAAGTGTTTTGGGATCATGTAAAGAGTAAGACTCCGGAAGTCGAAAAATCAGTGCGCGTCAATTAATTTTCGCGGTATATATTTTTAAACGCACTTTTCTCTGCATATCTTAAACGCGCGTGCTATGTACAGAGTGGGAAGTCATTGCCATAGGAGCAAATCTCTTTTGGCAAGTACTGTTACTTGTGGAATGTAAGGGAGAAAATATCTAAAAAGTAATAATAATAGGATGATTATTGATAATAATATTATGATGAACATGTTTGGTGTTGTTACTTGGTGTACAGTTGCAATGTAAACTATGGTTAGATGCAAGAAGTCCAGCCTGAAAGATGGGTTTGCATGGGGGTGTCCTGCGTGTTAAACCGTAAAGTCGATTCGTCATGGTTTGTATGTCTATGTCAATATTTTTAGATTTATTGAAGGGAGCTTCTTCGCGAAGTCAATGCTTAGTCTGCAAACTTGGCTCCTTTTGCAGAGAGTACCCAGTTACTGCTGCTGCAAGTGAAGAAGGTGCAGTCGACCAACTGCAATTAATGTGTACCAGTGGTTGCAGGAAGTTTGCTCAACAGCCCTTAGCTGTCCAATAATCTTAGGTGGGCCTGGAGTCATCATGAGTCCCAATTCAGTGTGTTGTCAATTGTCACATAAACAGTACATTCTTGTGGCCATAGCATCATTATCAGAATAGCATCATTATAGAATCATTATTATAATTGTTGTGGATTCCCTCATCATTGGAACCCGGCCACCATCCGGGTGTTTGGATTGGTGGACACCAGTCATACTCCTGCACTGGGTATGCTGTAAACAATCACAATTCCACTCCATTCTATGTAGTTGTTCAACACAAATTTTCAGGTTACATGCAAATAGTTCCCCGGAGAGACGCTGCAACATTACTCCCTATCATACGGTCTCATGTTGCGATAATCCATTCGGATCAGTGGGCTGCTTACAGACAGGTTGCTTCTCTGCCTGAAGTGGTTGCTCATCGGACTGTTAACCATTCAATAGAGTTCCTAAATCCAGTCACAGGTGTGCACACAAAATGTTGAATCCTACTGGAATAGAGTGAGTTATACCACAAGATATACACAGTATGTTAGATAAATTGATTTTAGCAGGCGAGGATAAAGTTTAAAAGGATGAAGGGGGTTCGTCGTGATCAACTTCCTTCATACCTCGATGACATATGTGGAGGGAGAAGAATGCCGGCACGACTGCTGATGCTTTTCAAAACACATGATGCTGCATTTGTTGTTTTATGAAGTTCTTTGAAGTTGTGTTACTTTTTTTTTTTGGTTTTTTTTATGCTGCATTTGTTGTTTTATGAAGTTGTGTTAATATGAAGTTGTATTACTTGTGTTAGTAGTCCTGAGATAGCACTTCGAGTATCCTTTCTTGATGCCATCTGAAAGCTCCGTGATTTTAGAGCGCGCGTTTAAGATAAGCAGAGAAAATTGCATTTTAAAATATATACCGCGAAAATTAATTGACGCGCACTGATTTTTCGACTTCCGGAGTCTTACTCTTTACATGATCCGCTAAAATTACGCACAACCAGCGTCATCCGCACACAAGTGATGACAGATGACGTAAACCCCAAATTTAATTAAGGCCACTGCAATTTGATTACTTGTTTCTCAGGGTCCAAATTTTAGCAGACGGGGAAAGAAGAGTGATCCAAATCTGAAGCGCAATGGCCTCTCCCTTCACTTTCGCTTGGCTGAGTACTGTAGTCAAGTTAGAGAGGCTCTTACCTCTGTTGAAATGAATCCACACTTGTGAGTTTCCCTGATGTCGCTACTACTGTGGAATGGGGGATGAAACACTAGTTGATGCATGAAGTGGTCCGTGAACTTCGTGCAACAGTGTTGCCCATATGCTTCCTTTGCAAGAGTGAGGGGCAACTTGCTTTCTGAAAACAACCTTCCAATGTTGTTAAGAGGCCAAAAAATAGTAATGAGATGGATTTTTTAAAAATAATTTTGGTTTCATTTTTCAGCTTGGACCTATATATATAGTTTTTGAATATGTTGTTAATTGTATGTACCATGCAATACATGTAGCTACCATTTTTCTTGAAAGTTTTTTTAATCTTCTTATTTCCTTATTTCCCTTCCTGGTTGCCTGGTCTAAATTTGTGCCCAGGAATCTGAGAAACAAGTAATCAAATTGGTATGGCCAATAGTAACCCACTAGAGAATAAGGGAGCCCCCTATTTGCTCGCATATATAACTCGATATAACTCGATCGGATATTAATGTTACGGGGGGGGGGGGGGGGGGGGGGGGGACCAAACCATTTTTTTGGAAGTGTTAAAAAAACTTGTAGTTACAACTTGATAGCTCCACAGATTCTGCAAACTTCATTGTCGATATTTTTAGATATAATAATAGAGTAATATATCTTATTGAAGGAAGCTTCTTCTCAAAGTCAATGCTGAGTTTGCAGACATGGCTTCTTTTAATATATTGGTGGGCCAGAGAGTACCCGGTTACTGCTGCAAGTGAAGCAGGGTGCAGTCGACCAACTGCGATTAATGTGTGTCAGTGGTTGCAGGAGGTTTGTTCAACAGCCCTTTGTAGCTGTCCGATAATCTAGGTGGGCCTGGAGTCATTGTCCAAATTGATGAGTCCCAATTGAATCCCAAGCCTAAGGTATGTTAGTCACATCAGCACTACATTCTTGTGGCCATAGCATCATTATTATAATTATTGTGGAGACAGCATCATAGGGGCCGGTCACCATCATAAGGGCCGGCCACCATCCTCTGACATATGGGTGTTTGGATTGGTACACCAGTTATACTCCTGCACTGGGTATGCTGTTTATGTTACATAAACAATCACAATTCCACTCCATTCTATGTAGTTGTTCAACACCAATTTTCAGGTTACATGGAAATAGTTCCACGGAGAGACGCTGCAACATTACTCCCTGTTATACGGTTGCATGTTGCAGATGGAACGATAATCCATTCGGATCAGTGGGCTGCTTACAGACAGGTTGCTTCTCTGCCTGAAGTGGTTGCTCATGGGACTGTTAACCATTCGATCGAGTTCCTTAATCCAGTCACAGGTGTGCACACGCAAAATGTTGAATCCTACTAGAATAGAGTAAGTTATACCACAAGATATGATGAAGTTGTGTTAATATGAAGTTGTGTTAATTTTTTTTTGTTAGTTGTAGTATTGATGCTTACTTTGAGCATCCTTTCTTGATGTGCCTTCTGAATGCTCCATCAAAATCACAGCACTCGCTCTACATGGTGCACGTGTTTAAACAAAGCACACTTTCTAGCTGATGGTGGAGTTGAAAGCCTGAACTCGACTGAGGAGGACTTGGACCCGATTTTTCTGGTTGCTTTAATGAGAAGAAGGAGGAGGAGGAGGGAAAGAAGCATGTGGATACGTCAGATTTTCACGAGAAGGAGGCAACAGGGGGAGTGTTATAATCTACTCCAAGCTCTCAGATCCTGAATCTCATTTTAAGTATATACCTCAGGATGTCCAAACCAAGATTTGATTCACTACTGGGATCAAGTAAAGAGTATACTAAGTGTTTTAAGTGTTTTAAGTCAATAAAATCTCCATCCGATACTGCTTCTTTACAAGTTGATTTAACTTCTCTCCAAGTGGTCGAAAGATTGGCACCTCCTCTTCAATAATCAAAAGTGCCATCTTATGAGATTCTGTATCAATTCACCATTGTACAACATTGATTACCTTATTGAAGAAGAGGTTGTTACCAGAAAAAGCTTCACCAAAGATTTAGGAGTTCTGATTTCATCTGACCTATATCATGGAGTCTCCATGTATCATTTATAATAGGTAAATCCTACAAGTCCCTGAGGCTTCTTGACGTACTTTCCATTATAGCAACACAGTGAGTGCAAAGAAACAACTTTACCTCATTCTAGTGAAGTCTCTACTAACGTATGCCTCTCCAATCTGGCGCCCGCATCTGAGAAAGACTCTGTCACATTGGAATAGATCCAAAGAAGAGAAACTAAGTTTATCCATGGAGATTTCTCATCAGACTAAAAATATCGCCTTATTAGTTTCTTTCCCTAATGTAATGACTCTGGAACTAAATGATATCTTATTTGTTGTAAAATATATAACAAAAAAACATCTGAACATTTCATTATATTTCTATGTCCACCATAACTACCAGACCTAAAAAATCAAACATGTCCATGCTCGTAATGTAAAGAACTTCCACTCATTTTTCATTCGCATTCCTCGTCTTTGGAATTCACTCCCTAGTTTAGACTTGAGTCTTGCATTATCTAACAACTAAACTTGTTATTTCTTAATCACTTCATTTCAAACTTTGATCCTAATAATTCATGCTCTTATCATTTTCTATGTCCTTGTAAAAAATGCACTAATATACCATCCCCCCCTAACTTCCACCACTTAAATCTGTCTACTTGATTTTGACTTGTAGACCATCAGTACTCTTTCTACCTAATCATGGTCATCACTAATGTTTCTATATATATATATGTACTGCAAAGTGATAATAATAATAAAAAAAGACTCCGGAAGTCGAAAAATCCATGCGTGTAAATTCTTCAAGTTGTGTTACATCACCTGTCCAAATTACAAAAATATCATCTAGGTTTTTTTCTCCAGAGGATGTGTTGTTTAGTTTGTGAGGTTAGGAACCCCTCCTCTATGGAGGCCATTAAAATGTTGGCAAAGGTGGGTGCAAATTTTGTTCCCATGGCTGTTCTGCATACTTGTTTGTATGTTTGTCCTGCAAAAGTAAATCTGTTATGTTTTAGGATTATCTTCATGCAGTCTTCAAGCATTTGCCTAGGTGTGGGCTCATTTGTGAAGTGTGCGTAGAAGTAATCTAGTGTTTTTGTGATATCCTCCTCTTGCGGGATATTTAGGTAAAGAGCCGAGACATCTATTGTTAGTAGTGTGGATTCTAGTGAAATTTGGGTTCGTTCTATAATGTTTATGAAATCCTTGGTGTCTTTTATGTATGACGGTATGTGAAGCTTAGGGCCTTTTTTAGTACATAGTCTACAATACATGAACGTTTCTCGGTGGGACCCGAGCATCTCGATACAATTGGCCTAACAGACATTGGGGTTTTATCTCATTTTTTGAGTAAGTATAATTTCTGTGTCCTTGTGTTTTCGTCTAGGTTGTGGTATGTGTTAGTTGTGTTGTCTATTTGTTTGTTTAAGTGCATTTGTTCTGGTGTGTTAGGCAGGGGGGGTATGGTATTACAAAGTGGGGATTACGTCTAGGGGCCGGGTCATGATGGGTTTGGAGGGTATTAGATCTATAGACAGGGTCTCGGTAGGTTGGGCGGTGGTCGTGTCTTGGTGTTTGTTTATGGTAGGCTGAGTGCATAAATGACACCCTCCTCTGGTCCGGCATCATGAAGACTGTTTCTTCCAGGCAACCAAATGGCTCAACATCTGTGGGAAAAATGGAATCACACTCAATCCAGAGAAATTCACATTTGCCCAAAGATGAAGTAGAATTTGCTGGATTAGAAATAACAAGCGATACTGTTCGCCCTTGCAGGAAATATCTCAGGGCCATCACAAAACTCCACACACCCAAAAATATCACAGACGTCAGGTCTTGGTTTGGCTTTGTCAACCAGGTATCATATGCCCAGCATGGCTGAGCAAATACTTCCATTCAGAGAACTTTTCAAACAGTGCCCAGCCTGGTGCCCTTAATTAGGCTGCCAGGCCCAGCGACCAAATATGGGTAAGTACAATAACATTACTGATGTGGTTGTCCAATCATATGCTAGTGTGTATGTATGTGTGCATGTTCAGTAATCAGGGTCATGGAGTTCATGCGCAAGCCTGAGATGTCTGCTTTAAGAGCCTTGCCATGTTAAGGTTGTCACTCTGTTGGGGCCGGGCCCCAACATACGCCCACACAGAGGGTTTCCCAGGGTAACTCCCCAGCAAGTTCCCACGTGCAAGAGGCACATGCTTTGATGCCTCCCAGTGGCACATACTTTGATGCCTCCCAGTGGCCAAGTATAAAATATCTGGCAAGGAACTCGAGTGTTTATCATTCACATACTGCACCTCACCACACTTGGGCCAAGCTGGGCTCTGCAATGCCACCACATAGACCAGCAGCAGCAGCAACAGCCCCCCCCCCCCCCCCCCCCCAAAAGCTGACATGAGATTGAAAGGCAGAAGTGCTCCCATATTCCCTAAGCCCCTATTTTAAAATGCATGATTAGGCTGCTTGAAGACAAAGCAGACCTTCTGCTTATGCCACCACATCTTAGTGTCTTTTTGTCATTGTCCTTTCTTCATGCATGCTGTACTGTAAAGCATTAAAAAAAAATTCTGCCAGTTAACAAGTTAACAACACACATCCTGCAAAGAATCTCTACTGCACTTAGCATAACTTGCAGCCATTTACAAATATGCTGCCATGTTTTACCTGTAGCCGTCTATTGTGTTATGACAAGAAAACATAATCCAACCTAAGGTTTAGATTCCAGTGTCTTAAAATTAGGTTTTCTCTTTATTAGTAGCATAGTATATCAGTGATTTGCAGTTTTTATAATAAACAATATTGTACACTTGAAAGGTAAGCAAAATGTAATGTAATTTTTGCAAATACACCTATGCCCTATGGAAGTGCTGAAATGAAGTCAGAGATTCTAACTCACATAAATAATAATAATAATAATAATAATAAACTGCCAGTTAACAACACACATCCTGCAAAGAATCTCTACTGCACTTCACATAAATTGCAGCCATTTACAAACATGCTGCCGTGTCTTACCTGTAGCCCTCTATTGTGTTACGATGCAAGAAAACATAATCCAACCTAAAATTTAGATTCCAGAGTCTTAAAATTAGGTTTTCTCCTTATTAGTAGCAGTGACGTTCGAGTTCCACATGAGCAGCATGGGCTAGCAGGAAAGGTCTCCAAGACAAAAGAACTGAGCGACTTTCTGGAATTTCCGATTTGTTGATGCCAACAGTCAGCCAAATGGGCGTTCTGAAGATTCTTTTTGTCCTACACACTATTTTATCCCAAACATCACCACAATTCAAACACCAAAGCCAAATGTTCACAATTATGAGCAGCGGTGTGGTTACTCGCTTGCAGGAGTTTTCAATCGAGTACAGGAAGAGAACAGCAGGCCAACAGTGTCAAATTACTCCATGTCAACGAGTATCGACCAAAACATGCTATTTGTCCACATAAATAATTGGACTATTGTGATAGCTCAGATCCACAGTACTGAAATTACCCTCACACACCTGGGATCAGCTTCTCAGGATGCGATTCAGACTAAAGAAGATGAAAAAAGGCAAATTCGGGCATCATTTGATGAACACAAAAGGCGAGCCCAAGAGTCAAATAAATGCCACAATGAAGCTATACAAAGATGCAAAGATACATGGACAAAGATACAGGAATTGGAGCAGTCGGGAGTGCTGAATCTACTGTGGAACTAATACAACTGAAAAAAGGTTTGTGCTTGTTATTGATGCAGATTACCAGAAAACAAAGCTGATTCCTTACTGGGGATTCTCTCCTCAACCAGGACTTACTTACTACCTACAAAAAATGACCTATGATGTATTTGGAATTGTTCATGCTAGAAATGGACAGGGTCATGTGTATTTAGCACTGGAGACAATTTGTTCCAAAAATAATGATCACACACTATCTTACTTGTCTCACTAGCTTAGAGAGAGTGCTATTCCAAGTTAGATAAAACGAGTCCATATCTTTATGAATAATGCTGGGTCAACAACAAAAAATATTACTCAGTATAGGATACTGCCAAGAATTGGTACAACAGAATGTCTTCTCTTTTTGTAGACTGTATTTTATGATTGCAGGGCACACAAAATTTTCTGTTGAAGGCTTTTTTCCAAGATAGCACTGTCTTACAACAAAGCAGATGTCTTCAGTGCCCAGGAGCTGGCCAAGATGCATTCAAAGGTATAAGTTGATGATGGGAGTATCATTCGACACTGGAGACAAGGTCTTGGTAAGAAGTTCATAACACTTCCTGGAATCCGTGGATTGCACGACTTCGTGGTAGTTCAGCATCCTGTTATTAGAGATGTAATCCTAAGAGTTAGAGACCTCTGCTATACAGGTACATTCAATAGCTCAAAGATGAACTTATTGAAGGATGTAAACCCGACCCTAAACACTATCCCCATCCCAGACAAATCTTATTTGGCCACAAATGCTGTACATCCACTGTCTTCTTCAATAGAGGCTCACCTGAAGCAAATGTACAGATGCTTCATTCCTAAGGAAAGATGGCTGGAGTACCTAAAAGACTTGGGATTGCAATAATAATGTTTTTCTCTATCTAAATCAGTTTTGATGTACAAGTTTGATGCACTGTTCACATTACTTGATGAGATTTTTTATCTCAATCGATTTTTAAGCAAGTTTGATCCACTATTCACGTTATGTATATATGACATTGTATTACTTGATCGAGAATTTCAACCCTCAATAGTGGTCAGAATGAGTTGAAATTTTGGTTACAAACAGATTATATGATGGGTAAAGGTATCCAGCCAAAAAGTACATTCTGAGTAGGTGTGGCTAAAGTTAAATTTTTACTCTATGTCTTCACATATACAAACTGTAGAGAGAAAAATATTAAGTTTAAATTACATTTTATAAACGAACAACAAATCAAAGTGATTGGTTATCATAATGATATATATATATATATAAAAATTGTGAATCTGAATCATGAAGTCCAAGGGTCAATAATAAAAGAATTGGAAGAGAAATGCTATTACATGTAATAGCATACTTGTAAAGCTATTCTCCTATTACATTTAAGTTTAAATCTATCATCAACATCATCAAGATCCAACAGGAAAACTATAATAAGTATGCATCAATGCCAATGCGGATAATCTGTCCTGCCCCATATTATTATGTAAGAAAGTTTTAAGGTTTTTAAAGGTGTATTGGCCATCTCGTTCTCACATGATGTGACTGGAATAGTACATGCGATGCACAGCAGTACGTAAAGTAATCCTTGTCACACTCTTTCAGAGCTGATTGAAGGGTGGATGGCCGCTTGTCGGCATCTTGACTCTGTCACTTTGCCCTCCACCTCCGCACCTCAGTAGACACAAGTGCAGTACTCGGCAAGTCATCATTATAATATAAAGAAATCAAGTCCTCTAAAGATATATCATCCTGAGTATATAGTGATTATAGAAGGTATAAGATTGATTAAATTGGCTGCTACTGTTTGAGTCTTATCAAACCTATCATTCATTTGTTGAACTAAGTGGTCCAATAAAGGAAGCACAGCAGTTCTTTGGTAGTATTCTCACAGAACTGAACTCCACATTATTTCTGTAAGTTTGTCGAGCAGATAGACGTGGGACTTCAGGAACCACTCCAACATCATGAGGTATAGCTTCAGCTTGCACAGTCATACCATGAATGTAACATTTCCTCACTTTGACGAACAGCACAAAGTTCATTCAGTGCGTCTTTAACATCCATATAAGCATTGACTATATCACTACTTTTCTTTTGTACTTTTCTACTTATAGGTTTTATAATAGACAGAATTCATTGTTGCTATGAAAGATATTATAAAAGGAAAGGAAAGGTACATCTTGAGCAAGCCATTGGCTGCCACAATTATTTTCGTATCCCAGTTCATATCCCAGATCACGTTCTGCAATTGCTTCATTGCAGTTACAAGGAATTGCATTAAAAAAATTCATAAGCTTTGTGCCAAAAAATCAACCTTGTTCTACAAAGATCCTTAACTTTAACAACACTAGTTTCCTTATCAATTACTTTCTCAAGAAATGGTTGCCGTTTAGCACTATAATGGAAGAAATATGCTGTTTCAGTAACAGTAGAATTCATATTACGAATAGGAGGTAAACTACAAGCTTCAACAATATACAAATTAAGCATGTGACTATTACAGTGGACTTTAGGATTTTCTGCCAAGAGGTAACCCTGCACACCCCTACTAGACATTTTGCTAGCACCATCATAGCCTTGCCCCCTACAATCTTCAAAGTCTAAGTCAAACTCATTCAGTACTTCTTTTATTGCACGAGCCAAAATCTCTTCAGTGATCCGTTCTGTATTTATGAAATCTAATTCTTCTCTTATATTACAATTACTAACTACAAATCTTAACACTACTTGACACCTGCTCCTTCTGGATATATCGACCACTTCATCACTAAGAATAGAATAATATTTAGTTTGCTTAATTTCCTGTATTATACTATCTCTAATATGATCACCTATGCATTCAATGAGTTGATTTTGGGTAGTTTTGCTAGTATAAGTTGCATTTTTAAGCATCTTTCAAATGCTTGGCTAATGCAACATTTCCTGATTTCACAGAGTTCAAGAAATGCTCAAAAATTCCCTCTGTTGACCTCAGAATCAGCCTTGCTATCAGCTCTGTGACCTCGAATAGCTATACACTGCTTGCCACAAAGAAGTATTGCATCCGCCATACATCTTATTTGTACCTATTTGTTGCTATTTTACTCTAATCTATATGCAGCAAACGATCCTTAATAGAAGACTCTGGACACACATGGGAAGACTTTAAAGCATCTGTCCGACCTAAAGCCAGCTGATGGTCCTGCGTACAGTTGTAACTGGCAAACTTTTTAGTTTTCCGAGACCATTATTAAATCCATTACATACAAAATGACCCAAACCCTTTGTAGCAAAGAGAACTCAAAGCAAACAAAATATACAAACCAAGGGTTGGTTGACATAAACTTTAGATGTACCTATATAGTATAGTAGCGAAGGAATAGAATAGAGAAGGGGGGGAGAAATTGAGAGATTAAAAAAAAAAAACCTCCCGCTTTAAATACAGACAAAAGAATTGGCAGTCAACTCTAGCTCTACATAGGCATTACTACATGGGCATTACTATTATAAAAGTCTCAAGTTCTATGCAAGATATGAAAAGAGAACTATACGGCTTATTTAGCATTAGCAAACAAGGTAGACTCGACATGACAATCAGGAACATTTGCGTATCTCTCTCAAAGTCCTGCTTCCATCATATTTTCCACATAGCAACCCAGCTGCCCTTGAAAACCCACTGTCCCCCCTTATCACTATACTTCCTTGTGCAATAAGCAAGAAATCAATCCACAACATAAAGAATCCTTCTTTCTCCTCAGCTGTCAGTGGATGTGGTTTCTTCTTCAAATTGTCCACGTGGATTATAACATCATTCAGGGTACGAATCCTTGTTCCGTATTTCTTCAAGGCCATTTGCTTTAGCTGGTTACTGTCTGTAGCTAGAAAAATATAAGTCTTGTTCTTGCCAGACAGCTCATCTGCAGCATCTATTGCACAGTGAAGGGCCTGTTTCCATTCTGAGTCTAGCTGCAGGAATCTTTCGCGTCTTCCTTCTTCCAAATGTTGCATTTTTGCAAAACCTGTTCTCACATGAATAGCCACATATGGCAAGTGGTTCAGGCCGAGTATCTCTGCAGCTGCAGACGTCCGTTCAAGCACAACATCATCCAGCTTGAATAAGTAGCGGAACGCAATACCAATCATTTCATCCAGTTCAATGTTGGACAAATTCAAAAATCCATGCAGTTGCATCTCATCCATTAACCACTTAGGATTATTTCCATTTCTCTTTGGATCCAGTAATGCATTTGGTATCATGTTTGTAGTAAAAATAACATTTGACTCATTACTACCAATGATCCTCATGTAATACTCCATAGTCTTTTTAGTCTTGTCAATTGTTGAGTTAGTAAGGGTGTTGATCTTGAAGTGATGTCGAACAATGAAATCATCAGATTTTAACTTACCACTTGCACGCATTTTCAAGTGGTTACTGACCATCGTGTCCTCCCAATTGATCATGTATGGATGGAGAAAATCACCTTCTGAATGAGTCGGCCAGACTATAACTATCCTGCGTCTGCTAAACATGGCAAGGAGGAGGACATAAGTAATGCTCCGAATCCGATCCCCAAATCCACCACAGTTTGCGAAGTTACCACACCACCATACCAATGTCCTCGTGGAAGGTGACTTCCTCAAGGTATCATGGAAAGATGCATAGTTCTCTAAGGGCTTGAGAAATCTTTCATATTTCTTTAATAGCAGCTCAACTTCTGAATGACCCTCTCTAATAGGACATTTCAAAGAGATCCCACTCAGCAAGCGATCACCAAAGGACAAGGAGCTCTGACTTGTTACATTTTGCTGGGATACTAAGATAGGTCGAATCTTTGGCTTAGACTGATTCAGGAAGAAGAAATACTTGATGCAGATGAAAAATACCAACACAGACAGCAACACGAAAACCTTTCTCGTAACCATCATCCTTGCTAAAATTATAGGTGAAACGCACAACCAGCGTCATCCGCACAAGTGATGACAGATGACGTATTTTCGCAAACCCTCCAGCCCCAAATTTAATTAAGGCCACTGCAATTTGATTACAGTACTTGTTTCTCAGATCCGGCGGGTCCAAATTTTAGCAAGAAGAGTGATCCAAATCTGAAGCGCAATGGCCTCTCCCTTCACTTGCGCTTGGCTGAGTACTGTAGTCAAGTTAGAGAGGCTCTTACCTGCAAATCATCTGTTGAAATGAATCCACACTTGTGAGTTTCCCTGATGTCGCTACTACTGTGGAATGGGGGATGAAACACTAGTTGATGCATGAAGTGGTCCGTGAACTTCGTGCAACAGTATTGCCCATATGCTTCCTTTGCAAGAGTGAGGGGCAACTTGCTTTCTGAAAACAACCTTCCAATGTTGTTAAGAGGCCAAAAAATAGTAATGAGATGGATTTTTTAAAAATAATTTTGGTTTCATTTTGCGTGTGCACACCTGTGACTGGATTAAGGAACTCGATCGAATGGTTAACAGTCCCATGAGCAACCACTTCAGGCAGAGAAGCAACCTGTCTGTAAGCAGCCCACTGATCTGAATGGATTACCGTTCCATCTGCAACATGCAACCGTATAACAGGGAGTAATGTTGCAGCGTCTCTCCGCGGAACTATTTCCATGTAACCTGAAAATTGGTGTTGAACAACTACATAGAATGGAGTGGAATTGTGATTGTTTATGTAACATAAACAGCATACCCAGTGCAGGAGTATAACTGGTGTACCAATCCAAACACCCATATGTCAGAGGATGGTGGCCGGCCCCTATGATGGTGACCGGCCCCTATGATGCTGTCTCCACAATAATTATAATAATGATGCTATGGCCACAAGAATGTAGTGCTGATGTGACTAACATACCTTAGGCTTGGGATTCAATTGGGACTCATCAATTTGGACAATGACTCCAGGCCCACCTAGATTATCGGACAGCTACAAAGGGCTGTTGAACAAACCTCCTGCAACCACTGACACACATTAATCGCAGTTGGTCGACTGCACCCTGCTTCACTTGCAGCAGTAACCGGGTACTCTCTGGCCCACCAATATATTAGAAGAAGCCATGTCTGCAAACTCAGCATTGACTTTGAGAAGAAGCTTCCTTCAATAAGATATAATTATTACTCTATTATTATAAAAAATATCAACAATGAAGTTTGCAGAATCTGTGGAGCTATCAAGTTGTAACTACAAGTTTTTTTAACACTTCCAAAAAAATGGTTTGGTCCCCCCCCGTAACATTAATATCCGATCGAGTTACATAGAGTTATATATGCGAGCAAATAGGGGGCTCCCTTATTCTCTAGTGGGTTACTATTGGCCATACCAATTTGATTACTTGTTTCTCAGATTCCTGGGCACAAATTTAGACCAGGCAACCAGGAAGGGAAATAAGAAGATAAAAAAAACTTTCAAGAAAAATGGTAGCTACATGTATTGCATGGTACATACAATTAACAACATATTCAAAAACTATATATATAGGTCCAAGCTGAAAAATCCATCTCATTACTATTTTTTGGCCTCTTAACAACATTGGAAGGTTGTTTTCAGAAAGCAAGTTGCCCCTCACTCTTGCAAAGGAAGCATAATTATGGGCAACACTGTTGCACGAAGTTCACGGACCACTTCATGCATCAACTAGTGTTTCATCCCCCATTCCACAGTAGTAGCGACATCAGGGAAACTCACAGGTGTGGATTCATTTCAACAGAGGTAAGAGCCTCTCTAACTTGACTACAGTACTCAGCCAAGCGAAAGTGAAGGGAGAGGCCATTGCGCTTCAGATTTGGATCACTCTTCTTTCCCCGTCTGCTAAAATTTGGACCCTGAGAAACAAGTAATCAAATTGCAGTGGCCTTAATTAAATTTGGTGTTTGCGTCATCCGTCATCACTTGTGTGCGGATGACGATGGTTGTGCGTAATTTTAGTTAAAGAGTAAGACTCCAGAAGTCGAAAAATCAGTGCGCGTCAATTAATTTTCGCGGTATATATTTTAAAACTCTGCTTATCTTAAACGCGCGCTCTAAAATCACGGAGCTTTCAGAAGGCATCAAGAAAGGATACTCGAAGTGCTATCTCAGGACTACTAACACAAGTAATACAACTTCATATTAACACAACTTCATAAAACAACAAATGCAGCATAAAAAACAACAACAAAAAAAGTAACACAACTTCAAAGAACTTCATAAAACAACAAATGCAGCATCATGTGTTTTGAAAAGCATCAGCAGTCGTGCCGGCATTCCTCTCCCTCCACATATGTCATCGAGGTATGAAGGAAGTTGATCACGACGAACCCCCTTCATCCTTTTAAACTTTATCCTCGCCTGCTAAAATCAATTTATCTAACATACTGTGTATATCTTGTGGTATAACTCACTCTATTCCAGTAGGATTCAACATTTTGTGTGCACACCTGTGACTGGATTTAGGAACTCTATTGAATGGTTAACAGTCCGATGAGCAACCACTTCAGGCAGAGAAGCAACCTGTCTGTAAGCAGCCCACTGATCCGAATGGATTATCGCAACATGAGACCGTATGATAGGGAGTAATGTTGCAGCGTCTCTCCGGGGAACTATTTGCATGTAACCTGAAAATTTGTGTTGAACAACTACATAGAATGGAGTGGAATTGTGATTGTTTACAGCATACCCAGTGCAGGAGTATGACTGGTGTCCACCAATCCAAACACCCGGATGGTGGCCGGGTCCCAATGATGCTGTATCCACAACAATTATAATAATGATTCTATAATGATGCTATTCTGATAATGATGCTATGGCCACAAGAATGTACTGTTTATGTGACAATTGACAACACACTGAATTGGGACTCATGATGACTCCAGGCCCACCTAAGATTATTGGACAGCTAAGGGCTGTTGAGCAAACTTCCTGCAACCACTGGTACACATTAATTGCAGTTGGTCGACTGCACCTTCTTCACTTGCAGCAGCAGTAACTGGGTACTCTCTGCAAAAGGAGCCAAGTTTGCAGACTAAGCATTGACTTCGCGAAGAAGCTCCCTTCAATAAATCTAAAAATATTGACATAGACATACAAACCATGACGAATCGACTTTACGGTTTAACACGCAGGACACCCCCATGCAAACCCATCTTTCAGGCTGGACTTCTTGCATCTAACCATAGTTTACATTGCAACTGTACACCAAGTAACAACACCAAACATGTTCATCATAATATTATTATCAATAATCATCCTATTATTATTACTTTTTAGATATTTTCTCCCTTACATTCCACAAGTAACAGTACTTGCCAAAAGATATTTGCAATGACTTCCCGCTCTGTACCATAGCGCGCGCGTTTAAGATATGCAGCGTTTAAAAAAATATGTCTTACTCTTTACATGATCCGTGTTTTGTATAACTTTAGGTTTATTAGCTTCGGCAAAATTAAGACCGGCTTTCCAACCAGATCAGCATGACTGGGTGTGCAATGGGGAAGGTATGAATATCCTTTCATTTTTGCAGTCCAGTTTACATATATTTTCAGGGAGTATTTTCAGGGACGCTTTACCAGTTAACGAGAGCGAGTAATTTAGTATCCTTCGAGTGGGCGGAGGTCATATCAAAACACCACTCGATCGTGAGGTACGGGTGTGTGGTTTACACGAAAAGGTGTGGTTCCAGTCATGTGATAAATTTCCGGCGGGGAAAAGTTCTGGCTTGGTCGGTGGTGCTTATTTGGAATGGATATACTGCTTCCTAAAAAGCTGTGATGGACTGTAGCTATGCTGCTCTATCGTGTCAGTGATAGTATAAACATTGCTGCTTTGACACAATAGCTGGCAGAGGGTTTTTATGAATCTCATGGGACTGGCACTTGAATATAGGGCTAGGGCTGGGGCTAGGGCTAGGGCTGGGGCTAGGGCTGGGGCTAGGGCTGGGGCTAGGGTGGGAACAAAACTTTCAAGGGCTCGGGCTAGGGTGGGAACAAAACTTTCAAGGGCTTTTGGAGGTGATACAGTCTTCAGCATTAGCAAGCTATTGTGTCCAAGCAGCAATGTTTATACTAACACTGCACACGATAGAGCAGCCTAGCTAAGTCCATCACAGCTGTTTAGCAAGCAGTATCCATTCCAAGCAGCAGTTTCTAACCACCGATAACAACCCTACGCCTGACACTAGAACTTACCCCCCCCCCCCGTGAAAACTGCACCCCTGATGGCGGAAATATCACATGACTGAAACCACACCTTTTCGTGTAAACCATACCTCCGTACCTCAGATCGTTAGTGAAACCCATAGTTCTAAGGTTCTCGGGTCTGTTATAGTCAAAAGGATAGCCTTGATGGGTATTTAGATTTATTATGCTCCTCCGCCAATTGTGCTTCCAATTTTTAATCAGCATTGTCCATTTTTTGCAGCATTTTTTAAAGAGATAATTCTGCTTGTTTCCATATTATATATATACTCTAGTAGAGGGGGGCGGGTCTGCTTGTTATGTACTCTAGTAGAGGGGGGAGGGTCTGCTTGTTTACATATTATGTACTCTAGTAGAGGGGGCGGGTCTGCTTGTTTACATATTATGTACTCGAGTAGAGGAAGACCTGAAACTGACTATGGATGGAAAATTGAAAGGCTGCATGATTTTGTTAGTATTTGTGGTGGCTGCCTATGCTTATGTGCTACTGTCAAGTTCTTCCAGCTTTATTAGGAAATTTGGAGCAGAACAGAAAGGAGGAATTGCACTGAATAAGGATGGAAGCTTATTAGACGACGAGAACTTGGATGGTAATGGTAACATAAAAAATGTTGCTATATTCAACCCTGGCTGCATTTCAAGAAAATTGAAAGATTACAAGCCCAATAAATCTTCAGTGCTCTACCATCATCCAGACATAGTGCACTACGTCATGATCTCACCCAAACCCCGATACCAGCTCATCTTTCGTGACGACTATATATCATTGCTTTCTGTTTACAAGTTTCTCAAGCCTGAGAAAATTATATTACATTCCAATGCTGACATTGTGGGAGCTTACTGGATGTCTATACAGGAATGGAAAGGCACCAAGGTAGAAATTAACAAAGTTGAAAGGGTTCCAATGCTGTCAAATGAGAAGGTTGCGTACATTCAGCATGAAGCAGATTATACTAAAGTAAAAATACTTAACAAAATTGGGGGGACAATATTTGATTTTGATGTGATCATGGTCAATGGAACAAAGTGGAGACAAAACCAGAATATATCAGAGTGCGTGCTTTCTCTTGAGGTGGACAATCTCAACATAGGTGCACTTTCATGCATAAAAGGCTCATCATTTGCTAAGAAATGGCTTCACAAATATAACACTGACTACAGGAAAGGATGGACATACAATAGTGGCCAAGTTCAAGGGGACATCCTGAAGATGGCAGATAGCAAAAATACATGCTACAATGTATACGTGGACGAAACAACAGCACAAGATCCTTTATATAATCAAGTTATAAGGTGGGTAGATGATAAACATGATGTCAACTGGAAGAAAAAGTCTGCAGCTCATTATTATTATGCCATGCTTCCTAAATATACTCCACTGAAGGAGAAGGATTTGGATGAGCATCTGATAATGCAAGATAGTTCACTGGGAGACTTATTTCGGCACGTTTTTAATGCACGCTAGTCATTACTACTCTTTGACTATAAAGATGGCGTAACAATGCAGAGTGTTAATCTTAACAAATGTTTGTACAAACTTTATGTAGGGGATCTTACATCCGTTTTCAATGAGCATGATGCATTTATTAATACTGCACTTCTTGAGCTGTTGCTCATCATTGTTGAGTGACGATGAACACTATTCTAATCATGAAAACCTTTATATGTAGGAATGGCTTTTCCTATGAACTAGCTGCATATTTATACTCATCACTCCCATCTTAGTGGGTGTATTAAATATCAAATTCACAAGACTAACTAAAGATGATAATGAAATAAATGTTGAGAGGTACCTGCCAATTGCACAAGCAATGTCTGTTAGTGTACAAGAGACATGCTCATTACTGATAATGGTTATTGCTTGCCGAGAAGAACTCGCCTATGACAAAGCATTCTAGGGTGGTTTAGGTATATAGCAGAGAGGGATCCAAGGATACTTACCTTAACCCTCTCACTGTCGGATTACTGGGAGAGATAAAAAATAAAAATAAAGTCCCTAGCTACCATAATATTATGCAATAGCTTGATAAACATTGTGGTCAGGTGTTTTGACCACCCAATCACCACAACATATGAATGTCATTATCTTTATTATTGGAGTACAGCTATTTTGCATACCTAATATATTGAGACAAAGGAATCATATTGTCATTGTAACAGGCATATTGCCAATATTGATCCAAACAGTAGGATTTTGAACGTCAGCAAGACTACATTGTTATGAATATTTTGTTTGCATGCATTCTGTTCTTTGTCTCTATGTACCCACATATGAATATGATTACCCTACATATGACATTGAATTTATTTTTACATATATATATATACAGTATTTGCATGTGAGAGAGGTGGAGAGATAGGAGTCAAAAGAGAGACTAGTTCCATCATCGGTATGGCTCAATAAATTAAGCTAGAATTTTTTTGAGCATTTTGGTGTGCTGAAGCATTGAGAAGAATTTTTTACCGATTCCAAGCATTATAGGAAGGATTTAAAAAAAAGTGTATTTTTGAATATATACACGATGCAAAAAAAAGCAGACTGGATCACAAGTTAAATTTTTATACAGCAGATATCTATGCACACAAAATGTAGTGTATGTATATATATATATATATATATACATCTATCACTTAGCATAGTTAGCACACAGCTACTTGCTAAGTGATAGATCATAGGCGTAGCAGTACATTTTGCATTGGTAAGGCAAATATATAGTGCAGGGGGCATTGGTCAGGCAATTGCCTGAGCTGGCGTTACGATGCATGACTAGACCCCAACTCATGTGACTAACTAGACTAGTCTGACATGTGACTAACTAGATTAGTCTGACATGGACTCATCTAGCTCACTCCCAAGGACTGAAAAATGGCAAGTGATAGTTTTCTGAGACTGAAGAAACTCAGCCTGAGCCTGAAGCTCATGTTACACCAACACCAGTAGTAGTGTTACCATTGATGCTCCCAGTCTTTTGAGTAAGCTGAGAACACACCTCATCAAGCTAAATGTTTTGCCACTTATGTATTGGTTAGAGTTGCAGGATATTTTATTCTTTGTTAAACGTCTCAAGGAACCATCAGAAAACTTCGATATTCTACAATACGTCTCTTTTTCATCCAGCAATACAAGATCAACATCATCAAATAATCTTGCTCATCATTATCACCGCACATCACACTCCCGTCACTTCTATATGAACAGAATTGTAAGACTATGGAATAGTATGCCACCTATAGACATCAGTGTTACTTATTCAACCATTAAAAAAAAGCTAAAAATTATTTTCTGGAACCACTTCATAACTAACTTTGACACAGAAAATATTTGTTCTTTCCACATTGTTTGTCCATGTCCAAACTGTTTCACAATAATTATCACTACTGTTTAATTAAGCCGCTCCACATTTATCTATCTTTAAATATTATAATCATATGTATGCACACACACACACAGCTGCACCAGTACTTGGTGCTAGACTGACAGCACAATATATTTTTCTTGTTGTTGTTGTTTTTTGGTGTTCACTTCATGTATAGTCATCTTCATTGTCGCTGTAAAGCAATAATAATAATTATTATATATACTATAAGTCCTGCACCAACATCCCTGTCAAGAAAGAGGAAATTATACACTAATCCTCCCACTGGCTTGAAGCGGGGTAAGGGTGGTGTGGCTACTGAGCCCTCTGTTCTCCCTTCAACAAGGATCAAAGAATTTTCCAACGAATATCTCTCTGTGGTATCAAGAAAATTATTTTGTGAGTGCTGTAGAGAGCCTATGTCTGTTAAAAAGAGTGTATTGCTTCAACATGTTAAATCAGCTAAGCATGCTAGTGGTAAAAAGCTAAAAGTTTCGAAGAAAGTGCAAGATCAAAATGTAGCTGACATGTTAAAGAAGTATGGTGCAGAAAAACACCCAGTTGGAGAAAATCTTTAGATGAAGTCAAGAGTCTTTCAAGTTAAAGTTGTGAAATCGTTTTTGAAAGCTGGAGTGTACCTTTAAGCAAGATTGAGTGTTTTAGAGAAGTATTTGAAGAAAATGCCTTCAGACTCTCTCACAGTAATAATTTACGCCAATTAATTCCATTTATTCATGAACAAGAGTTTGCCAGCATCAAAAATAACATGAATGGAAAAGAAGTAGCTGTAATCTTTGATGGAACAACCCATGTTTGTGAAGCAATGGTTATAGTAGTTCGTTTTGTGGATGAGAAGTGGCAACTACAGCAACGTGTTGTCAGGCTAATGTTGCTAGCTAAGAGCCTTAAAGGTGAAGAAGTGGCCAGACAGTTGATTATGTGCCTATCTAATCAACTTGGTATTGTCTCAAATCAGCTAGTAGCAGCTATGCATGATCGTGCTTCGGTTAACAATGTAGCAATTCAAACTCTAAAAATTGTTTACCCTTGTATTCTAGATGTGGGGTGCTTCTCACATACTCTTGATCATGTTGGAGAGAATATATGTACAAACATATTGGCTGAATTTGTTAAAGCTGGGTTGGACTTTTTTCACGAAGTCCAAAGACAAAACTGGCTTGGAGAGAAACTACAGGTCTGCCAGTCCCTACCACTCGATGGTGGTCGAAATGGGAGGTAATGAAGCACATGCTTGATGCTTTTGGGGAAGTTCATCCCTTCCTCGAAAATAATGATCTCCCACCTAACAAACAAAAGCTTTTGGATATTCTCAATGACACTCCTAAGAATCGAAAGTTGCAAATGGAACTTAAATCACAATTGACTTTGGTGAGCCATTTGTGAAAGTAACAAACATATTGACTGGAAGGGGATGGGATCATGGGCCACTTGCTCTTAATGCATCGCTGCACTTCATGCTACTATTTCTACTCAACAGTTCCCTAATACTAATGCTGTTGCACCAAGTTATCTTCAAACAGGCCAACTAATAAGCAGCAGCTAATTAGTTATGCAACTGAATGTATCAAGCCTGCTATCACTTATTTCAAGCAGAAATTTGAAGGTGATCTTAAACCAATTGTTACAGCTTTCAAATATGCTAGATTTTTCGATCCAGTCAAGATCTCTGAAATTAAACCATGCTCAACTGATGTTTACCACTTGAAAGCCTTTCCTTTCCTCAGTGATCGAATTGAAGATTTAAAAAAAGAGCTTCCTAGTTACCTGGCAAAAGTGGATCGTGTTTCTCCTGAGGTGGATAAGTTGGAGTAGTGGAAGAAGTACACAAATGAACTCCCTCACTGGTCTGCTGCTTGCAAATTAGCATTGGTATAATATAGTGCAGCCATCCTCTGCAGTAGCAGAGCGGGTTTTCTCCATTTTGTCTAATGGCTTTCCCCAACGACAAACCACTGCATTGGAAGAGACTATTGAAGCATCTGTTATGCTCCAATATAATTACAGAAAGTGATTCATAAACTTTTATTGTATATATATACCAATTTATTGTGTGTACCAATTAAAGAATTTTCAGCTGAAAAAAGAATTTTGGGCTGAATTTCAGGCATTATATATGGGTAGATATCAAAAGCAGTTGCATGAGAATTCGAGAATAACATTATTAGTATCCTAAAATTAGCCATATTTAGATCCAATCTAAGAAATAATTTTAAACAAGCTGGTTTCAACTGATTTTGGTAAGTATGGGTGTCAAGACTTACCCCAAAAAAGTAAGGTGGGGTAGGGGGTGGGGAAAACTTTTGGGGGGTCAAAAGGTCATCGATCGCCCCAAAATTGTAAAACATTGTATCTCGACAACTAAATACCCAACATTTTTTATCTTGGTGTCAAAATGCTCAGAATTGTACCATGATGATGCACAAAAAATCTGGGATCCTTTAGGACCAACTCTTGAGAGATGTTTGTGGGTGTTATCTGTATTGAGAGTAGTTGTGGCTTGTGGTCAGGTTTGCTTAGAAACCTGCAGGATCTTGCACAAAACCTGCATGATCCTGCCCAGCTTGCACCCTTTGATGGGAGTAGTTGTGGCTTGTGGTCAGGTTTGCTTAGAAACCTGCAGGATCTTGCACAAAACCTGCATGATCCTGCCCAGCTTGCACCCTTTGATGGGAGTTGGTGGTTTGTGCAGGATTCTCCAAGAACATTATGTGTGCTGCGTTTGTCTATAAAAGGACTAGACATTGGCATAAGGTTGGTATCTTACTCCATTCGAGCAAAATGGAAAGGAGGTGTGAGATTTGTACTGAGGACTCATCAGAAGCAGGAAAGCTACAGAAGTTGTACACTAAGGGCTATGAGAACCTAATTGAGCATTGTAGACATATCAGCGACTCTTCCTTGTTAGAGCGATTGGAAAGAAAATGGACTAGCAACATTCCTATGACCGTCCATCAAAGATGCAGAGCCCTTTTCATGCAAAAGGAGCCTGATGTTGAAGAACAGGAGCATGAACCACGCCCTAAACGTCAAAAAGTGTCACAATCTGTAAATGACGATAATGGTAAGAGTCACTTGAATTTCCCATAATCTTATTGCAGTCCCCTACATAACATGCATACAATATACTGTTGATTTGGCTAACTTAGTCCAGATAATAATTTCAGACCGGGGTCCTACACGATTTCCGTACAGTGAAAGATGTATCATCTGCAATGAGGACATCCATTTTGACGAAAGACATCCTGCCAGACAGCAGACCATACGTCGGGCATCAACTATCACACTTAAGACATCACTTCTGAGAATAGCAAGTGCAAGAAAAGATAGTCTTGGAATGGCTGTCCAGGGACGCTTGGAAGGCATTGCAGATCTTGTAGCAGAAGAGGCTGTCTATCATTGCAAATGCTACTGCACCCTGTATGATGTACCAGGTCGACGTAATGTTAGTAAAATTGCTAGAGTATGTATACCATAATTAATTATTCCAAAAAAACTTTATTTTCAGAAATCTGGAAGGCCTGTGGATGGTTCTAAGGAAAATGCCTTCTACAAGCTCTGCGGGTGGTTTGACAGTGAAATGGAGAGTGGTGTTTACACTGTAAGCCAATTGCAAGAGCAAATGAAGATATTAGTAGGTGATGATGACCTTCCAGTGTATCATGAGAAATATTTGAAACAAGCACTCGAGAGGCACTATGGTAATAGTATATTCATTACAAATCAAAAACATAGGAAGGATGTTGTCTGCTTTAGGAACTGCACGGCAGATATCACCAGGGACTACCACAAGAAGATGGAAACATGTAATGAAGACGAGAAAAAGAAAGCCATCATTAAAATGGCTGCTTTGCTCATTATGAATGACATAAAGTGTCTTAACTTCAGCAAAGAGGAATTTCCCTCGCTTATAGAAATGACATCCCATTATGAGCTACCAGAATCTCTTGAACTGTTGTTAACATGTTTAATGCCGCATTCATCAGTCAGGAGAAATGTTGCAGGGCAAAATATTATATCTTCACAACGCCCAAGATCATCCAAGATGCCTTTCCAGCTCGGCATGAGCTTATACCTTGATCATAAGTTCGGTTCAGATCAGCTGATTAACATCATGCACAGCATTGGCATATGTGAAAGTCCAAAAGAGGGTACGGACTACAAGTACATATACATTGACTCGACTAATAACACACATGCAGCATCAATGGCAGTACTGGAGAAGCAGATTGAGCAGCACATTGGTGACAACATGGACCATGATTTGATAACCTTAGATGGAAAGTCAGGGTTTCATGCCAAGGGACTTATCAAAGTCACCACACCAGAAAATGCCAATCAACTTGAAATTGATGAGAATAGGAAGATGCAGCGAAAACCAATTGTAAAGAATGAAACTCTTTCAAATATGGAAGGTTTGCAACATTATGTGTACCAACCAACAAATGCTCTACTGGAAACTAAGCTAATAAAGTATGAAGAACTTCTGCAAGAAATACCTGAAAGATCCATTCCAATAGATGTAGCTGTTAAAGACTGGTACATTGGATGGGTAGAAGGAAGATCCCTTCATCCAAATTTCATGGGGTTTATGCATCAGAAATACAATGGACTAACATTGAAATCTTCCATTGAGTTTCTGCGCATCATCAATGCAAATCCGAATGACATGCAGACAATATACACCACAATCATGAGAGCTATCAAAGGAACGCATGAATCCCCAGCAATCATAACATTCGACCTTCCTCTGTTCATCAAGGCATCTCAAATTGTTAAGGAGCAGAAGTTAGAAGTTGTTGTGCGGCTTGGAGGATTCCACTTTCTGAAAAGTTTCCTTGGCTGCATTGGGTACATCATGGAAGGCAGTGGTTTGGCAGAAGCTATGAGAGTCGTCTATGGACCGAACACAGTCAAGTACATCCTGAAAGGTGCAGCATACTCAAAGGCCCTGAGAGCACACTTCTTGGCAGATGCCGCTCTGGTCAAACACATGATGGGTGCAAATAACAGCTCTAGTCTTGATGAGACACTCAAGGACTTGGAAGAAACATCAAGAACGGCAAAGCTGTGGGTTCTTTACCACCAACTTGTAAGAACAGTGCAAGAGTTCATCTTAGCAGAAAGGCTCCATGATTGGCAGGGACATCTGAATGCGGTTGCTAAGATGCTTGGCATATTTGCAGCAGCTGGGCATGGCCAGTACGCCAAATTTGGACGGATGTACTTACAGGAGATGCTGAGACTTCCAGAACAATATCCTCAGGTTAGCAACAAAAAAACACTAATATGCAAGCATGCACTTATCTGGTAAAATGTATAGGATATTTTTTTGTTTTTCTTTTCCAGGTTCATGAAGCATTCATGGAAGGAAATCACACAACCCGTTACTCCAATGAGCAATTTTCTGGACAGTTTTCTGACCAGACAATCGAAGAAACCCTTATGCGAAAAGCAAAATCAAATGGTGGCTTAACAAGAGGAAGGATGCGTAACGAGAATTCTGTGAAAGTATGGGCTGGCACATTTTCACATCTCAAGCTTCTAGGGGACCTGATGGAGGAAATGATTGGTGGGAAGCGGAGTAAGAGGACACACAAAGACCTTGGAGCTAAGCATATGGAAAACGACAGACAATGCGTCAAGTTCATTTCTGAATGGTTTTCGACCCACAACCCCTTCACAAAGGTTAGTATGTATGTGTTTCATGCACTGATAGTTGTGCAGACATCATTCTAGATTTCAATTGACATTTCAAAGTTATCACACAACGATTGCATCTATGTATGTCATTTCAGGTACATAATCCCATGACCATTGCTTCACTGTCTAGTGGAGGGACTACCACCGACAAGTCAGCTGTCAACTGCGAAGATGCAGTGAGGATAGGGAAAGAAATGCAGAAGGATCTTGATGATGAGTCACCTGTTAAAAGCATGAAGACATCAAACAAATGCAAAAATCTGGCTGCCCTTCAGAAGAAAGTAAGAATAGGAGACAAGAAGGTGTACATCGAAAAGACCCTACTCTTTAATAGGTTGATCATCATGGCAGAGAGAGATGAAGGGATTGAAGAGATATTCCGCTTTGAACTGACACCTGTCCCGGCGTCTCTCTTCACTATGGATCGTATGATGAGGAAACCCCCAAAGCATGAGTTTGGAAGGATGCTCAAGGAAACAACAACAAAACTTGACTTGGACATGAACAACAAAATGCATGTTGTTGATGGAGGATGGCTACTTCATCAGGTAAAGTGGGCCAGCGGTGCAACCATCAAGACCATAGTTACTACCTATGCCAGGTATGTTACAGCCAAATTCAAGGATTCTACTGTAGTCTTTGATGGCTATGGGGAAGAAGCATCATCGAAAGATCATGAACATATGCGGCGGATGGCTGGGAAGAAGGTTTCTCGGGACTTAAGGGTTACACCAGAATTGACTATATCATGTGACAGAGAAGTTTTCCTGGCAAATGAGAAGAACAAAGGAGCTCTAATCATGATACTGTCTACAGAGATGGCAAACCACAATATTGTTGTACGTCAAGCAAAAGATGATGGTGACACGCTCATTGTAAAGACTGCATTGGACTTGGTCACAAGTGTGAATACCCCAGTTGTCGTTGTCGCACAAGACACTGATATATTGGTTTTGCTCTGTTATCACCGGCCAAGCAACTGTTCTAATTTGTACTTGCAATCAGATGTTGATGGTCTTTATGACATCTCATAGACGTTGTTGACCAGGAAGAGTTCCTCTTCAAGTACGGCTGGTCTGGAAACGACACTGTTTCATGCATTCATGGACATACCAAATGTGCTCTCTACAAATGCAAATTCCCTGCCAGTGTCATCACTGCATTTACAAGTATGACTTCAACTGAATCCACTATTCGAACAGCTGGATTAAAAGCAATGCAGATCACATACGGCTGTGGGGATACTCATCTTGAAAAGGCTCGCTATCTGAAGTTCCAGAAGCAAGCATCAAAGGGTAAAATCGACCCCGATCGCTTACCTCCAACGGAAAATGCAACAGCACAGCATTCCCTTCGTGTACATCTTCAAGTTGTGGTATGGAAGCATCTAAACACCACTGTTCTTAAGCCAATTGGAAGAGGATGGGAGTTAGATAGCAATGGAAAACTCAGACCGAAGATGCTGTCCATTCCTATTGCCCCAGACAACCTTCTGAAAGGAATTTGCTGCAACTGCAAGGAAGGGGAGAGTCAGTGCCAAACCATGAAATGCAGCTGCATGAGAGCTGGCATGTCATGTGTTTCTGCATGTGGTGTGTGCTGTGGACACTGTTCTAATGGAGCAGATGTAGAGGAACTTGGTAGCGATGAAGAGGAAAATGACTAAATATGTTATAGCTATGCTGTAATCAGTATTTCAATTATTTGTTTACTACTTGATTCTTTGCACTTGATTCTTTGATGCATTGTTTGACACCATGCAGCTTCAAAATTATATGATACATAATAATATTATGCCATGTCAATGATACTTTTTGACCTTTGACCTCACATTTGGAGGTCAAGGTTTGGTAACTAAGGGTCCAAAAAAATTTGGGGGGCCCTTCTTGCATAATTCTGTGCATTTTGACACCAGGATCAACCACATGACCTTGTTTTGTTACCGAGATACAAGTTTAAGTGATTTAGGCCGGGGATAAATGACCTTTAACCCCAGAAAAAGTTTTCCCCACCCCCTACCCCACCTTACTTTTTTTTGGTAAATCTTGACACCCATACCTACTAAAATCAGTTGAAACCAGCTTGTTTAAAATTATTTTCTAGTTGAGATTTAAGTTAGGGATACTAATAGGAAATATCCACTTTTTATACTGACATTATGACCTTATCTCACCACAAAATGCTGGATGTCTTTATGGAGTTTAGGAGCCATTACAACAGCTGAAAAGTCATTTAGCTGTCCTAATCCAGCGGGCTAAGTCTATTAAAAATAATAATTATTATAAGCAAGCAATTATAGCCCACTTATTTCAGGTATCGTAAAAATACTTGTTAGTATGCTTATAATTTCTAACAGGCCAGATGTGAGTGTAGAATTAATTTGTGCGATTTCAAATTATCAATTATCTGGGAAACAATTATCTTCCAAGCAACAGGACCAGTTTTGGAGAAGCCATTACGTGTAACTTCATGTACACATGAAGTGCAGTCATTTGCTGAGCATATTGGATTTTGATAGCCTGAATGGTAGCAATGTCCCCTGTCAGCTATCATTGAGTTAGCATATGGGGCTTCTGCTTGTGTGCACTCATCTTGTTGTTGTAGCATTGCTTTCTCCTCCTCTTACAAGCTGTAGCCTCCTCAGAGATATCTTTAGTGGAAACTTCTGGAGATATATAATGTCTCTTCCCTCTAGTGTCTTTCTTCTGAAGTGCCTCAGAATAGACAGATCTAGTGTGCGTGCGTCCATTACCTCTTCATGAACATGATGCTTGACTACAATTTATTTATCTTGACTGAACTTTAATTGTGCTACTAGCCAACTTCTCATGAATCTGCACAATTTAATGTCTCGCACAACTAAGTAAATTACGGTGTATTTGGTCACGAAGCTTGGAATGAGTTGCATGTGGACATTCTTGTTGCACCAGCTGAAGCATCTGTATGTTCACCAGGTCTTGCTCAAGCATATGTATGTTCACCAGGTCTTGCTCAAGCATATGTATGTTCACCAGGTCTTGCCCAAGCACCTGTATGTTCACCAGATCTTGCCCAAGCACCTGTATGTTCACCAGGTCTTGCCCTAGCACCTGTATGTTCACCAGGTCTTGCCCTAGCACCTGTATGTTCACCAGGTCTTGCTCAAGCCCCTGTATGTTCACCAGGTCTTGCCCAAGCACCTGTATGTTCACCAGTCTTGCCCAAGCACCTGTATGTTCACCAGGTCTTGCCCAAGCACCTGTATGTTCACCAGGTCTTGCTCAAGCATCTGTATGTTCACCAGGTCTTGTTCAAGCACCTGTATGTTCACCAGGTCTTGCTCAAGCATATGTATGTTCACCAGGTCTTGCTCAAGCATCTGTATGTTCACCAGGTCTTCCTCAAGCACCTGTATGTTCACCAGGTCTTGCTCAAGCATATGTATGTTCACCATGTCTTGCCCAAGCATCTGTATGTTCACCAGGTCTTGCCAAAGCACCTGTATGTTCACCAGGTCTTGCCCAAGCACCTGTATGTTCACCAGGTCTTGCCCAAGCACCTGTATGTTCACCAGGTCTTGCCCAAGCACCTGCATGTTCACCAGGTCTTGCTTAGGCACCTGTATGTTCACCAGGTCTTGCCCAAGCACCTGTATGTTCACCAGGTCTTGCCCAAGCACCTGTATGTTCACCAGGTCTTGCTCAAGCATATGTATGTTCACCAGGTCTTGCTCAAGCACCTGTATGTTCACCAGGTCTTGCTCAAGCATATGTACATGTTCACCAGGTCTTGCCCAAGCACCTGTATGTTCACCAGGTCTTGCTCAAGCATATGTATGTTCACCAGGTCTTGCTCAAGCATATGTATGTTCACCAGGTCTTGCCCAAGCATCTGTATGTTCACCAGGTCTTGCCCAAGCACCTGTATGTTCACCAGGTCTTGCCCAAGCATATGTATGTTCACCAGGTCTTGCTCAAGCATATGTATGTGCATCAGGTCTTGCTCAAGCCCCTGTATGTTCACCAGGTCTTGCCCAAGCACCTGTATGTTCACCAGGTCTTGCCCAAGCACCTGTATGTTCACCAGGTCTTGCTCAAGCATATGTATGTTCACCAGGTTTTGCTCAAGCATCTGTATGTTCACCAGGTCTTCCTCAAGCACCTGTATGTTCACCAGGTCTTGCTCAAGCATATGTATGTTCACCATGTCTTGCCCAAGCACCTGTATGTTCACCAGGTCTTGCCCAAACACCTGTATGTTCACCAGGTCTTGCTCAAGCATATGTATGTTCACCAGGTCTTGCTCAAGCCCCTGTATGTTCACCAGGTCTTGCCCAAGCACCTGTATGTTCACCAGGTCTTGCTCAAGCATATGTATGTTCACCAGGTCTTGCCCAAGCACCTGTATGTTCACCAGGTCTTGCCCAAGCACTTGTATGTTCACCAGGTCTTGCCCAAGCACCTGTATGTTCACCAGGTCTTGCTCAAGCATATGTATGTTCACCAGGTCTTGCCCAAGCCCCTGTATGTTCACCAGGTCTTGCCCAAGCACCTGTATGTTCACCAGGTCTTGCTCAAGCATATGTATGTTCACCAGGTCTTGCCCAAGCACCTGTATGTTCACCAGGTCTTGCCCAAGCACCTGTATGTTCACCAGGTCTTGCTCAAGCATATGTATGTTCACCAGGTCTTGCTCAAGCATCTGTATGTTCACCAGGTCTTGCCCAAGCACCTGTATGTTCACCAGGTCTTGCTCAAGCATATGTATGTTCACCAGGTCTTGCCCAAGCACCTGTATGTTCACCAGGTCTTGCCCAAGCACCTGTATGTTCACCAGGTCTTGCTCAAGCATATGTATGTTCACCAGGTCTTGCTCAAGCATATGTATGTTCACCAGGTCTTGCTCAAGCATATGTATGTTCACCAGGTCTTGCTCAAGCATATGTATGTTCACCAGGTCTTGCCCAAGCACCTGTATGTTCACCAGGTCTTGCCCAAGCACCTGTATGTTCACCAGGTCTTGCCCAAGCATATGTATGTTCACCAGGTCTTGCTCAAGCATATGTATGTTCACCAGGTCTTGCCCAAGCACCTGTATGTTCACCAGGTCTTGCCCAAGCACTTGTATGTTCACCAGGTCTTGCCCAAGCACCTGTATGTTCACCAGGTCTTGCTCAAGCATATGTATGTTCACCAGGTCTTGCTCAAGCATATGTATGTTCACCAGGTCTTGCTCAATCATATGTTCACCAGGTCTTGCTCAAGCATATGTATGTTCACCAGGTCTTGCCCAAGCACCTGTATGTTCACCAGGTCTTGCCCAAGCACTTGTATGTTCACCAGGTCTTGCTCATGTATGTTCACCAGGTCTTGCCCAAGCATATGTATGTTCACCAGGTCTTGCCCAAGCATCTGTATGTTCACCAGGTCTTGCCCAAGCATCTGTATGTTCACCAGGTCTTGCTCAAGCATATGTATGTTCACCAGGTCTTGCTCAGGCATATGTACATGTTCACCAGGTCTTGCCCAAGCACCTGTATGTTCACCAGGTCTTGCTCAAGCATATGTATGTTCACCAGGTCTTGCTCAAGCTCCTGTATGTTCACCAGGTCTTGCCCAAGCACCTGTATGTTCACCAGGTCTTGCCCAAGCATATGTATGTTCACCAGGTCTTGCTCAAGCATATGTATGTTCACCAGGTCTTGCTCAAGCCCCTGTATGTTCACCAGGTCTTGCTCAAGCATATGTATGTTCACCAGGTCTTGCCCAAGCACCTGTATGTTCACCAGGTCTTGCTCAAGCATATGTATGTTCACCAGGTCTTGCTCAATCATATGTATGTTCACCAGGTCTTGCCCAAGCACCTGTATGTTCACCAGGTCTTGCCCAAGCACTTGTATGTTCACCTAGGTCTTGCCCAAGCACCTGTATGTTCACCAGGTCTTGCCCAAGCACCTGTATGTTCACCAGGTCTTGTTCAAGCACCTGCATGTTCACCAGGTCTTGCTCAAGAAGCTGTATGTTCATCAGGTCTTGCCCAAGCATATGTATGTTCACCAGGTCTTGCCCAAGCACCTGTATGTTCACCAGGTCTTGCCCAAGCACAGGTCTGTATGTTCACCAGGTCTTGCCCAAGCACTTGTATGTTCACCAGGTCTTGCCTAAGCATATGTATGTTCACCATGTCTTGTTCAAGCACCTGTATGTTCACCAGGAGCACCTGTATGTTCACCAGGTCTTGCCCAAGAACCTGTATGTTCACCAGGTCTTGCTCAAGCATATGTATGTTCACCAGGTCTTGCTCAAGCATATGTATGTTCACCAGGTCTTGCCCAAGCACCTGTATGTTCACCAGGTCTTGCCCAAGCACTTGTATGTTCACCAGGTCTTGCCCAAGCACCTGTATGTTCACCAGGTCTTGCCCAAGCACCTGTATGTTCACCAGGTCTTGCCCAAGCACCTGTATGTTCACCAGGTCTTGCTCAAGTACCTGTATGTTCACCAGGTCTTGCCCAAGCACCTGTATGTTCACCAGGTCTTGCCCAAGCACCTGTATGTTCACCAGGTCTTGTTCAAGCCCCTGTATGTTCACCAGGTCTTGCTCAAGCATATGTATGTTCACCAGGTCTTGCTCAAGCACCTGTATGTTCACCAGGTCTTGCTCAAGCATATGTACATATGTTCACCAGATCTTGCCCAAGCACCTGTATGTTCACCAGGTCTTGTTCAAGCCCCTGTATGTTCACCAGGTCTTGCTCAAGCATATGTATGTTCACCAGGTCTTGCCCAAGCACCTGTATGTTCACCAGGTCTTGCTCAAGCATATGTATGTTCACCAGGTCTTGCTCAAGCATATGTATGTTCACCAGGTCTTGCTCAAGCATCTGTATGTTCACCAGGTCTTGCCCAAGCACCTGTATGTTCACCAGGTCTTGCTCAAGCATCTGTATGTTCACCAGGTCTTGCTCAAGCATCTGTATGTTCACCAGGTCTTGCTCAAGCATATGTATGTTCACCAGGTCTTGCTCAAGCATATGTATGTTCACCAGGTCTTGCTCAAGCACCTGTATGTTCACCAGGTCTTGCTGAGAAGTCCCAGGTGCTGAGACTGCCGAGGTATGCCAGGATCAACACACTCAAAACGAGTGTGCAGCACGTCCTGCAAGTTCTAGAGAGAGGGGGCTATGTTGAGAGATCCTTTGAGGACCTGACCCGTTGCTCCTGTTTCACAGTAGCAGATCAAAGAGAAGGCAAGTGGTTACTTTAGTGTGTGCATGCTGTTTATGGAAATAAGTTGTTGCATGCAACATGTAGCTAAAATGTGCCACCATGTTGTTTAGATGTGCCACCATGTTGCTAAGATGTACCACCATGTTGCCAAGTTGTGCCATCATGTTGATAAGATGTGCCATCGTGTTGCTAAGATGTGTCACCATGTTGCTAAGATGTGCCATCGTGTTGCTAAGATGTGTCACCATGTTACTAAGAGATGTCACCATGTTGCTAAGATGTGTCACCATGTTGCTAAGATGTGCCATCGTGTTGCTAAGATGTGTCACCATGTTACTAAGAGATGTCACCATGTTGCTAAGACGTGCCACCATGTTGCTAAGACGTGCCACCATGTTGCTAAGACGTGCCACCATGTTGCTAAGATGTGTCACCATGTTGCTAAGATGTGCCACCATGTTGCTAAGATGTGTGTCATCATGTTGCTAAGATGTGCCACCATGTTGCTAAGACGTGCCACCATGTTGCTAAGACGTGCCACCATGTTGCTAAGATGTGTCACCATGTTGCTAAGATGTGCCACCATGTTGCTAAGACGTGCCACCATGTTGCTAAGATGTCACCATGTTGATAAGATGTGTGTCACCATGTTGCTAAGATGTTGCTAAGAGATGTCACCATGTTGCTAAGAGGTGTCACCATGTTGCTAAGAGGTGTCACCATGTTGCTAAGATGTGCCACCATGTTGCTAAGATGTGCCACCATGTTGATAAGATGTGCCACCATGTGCTAAGATGTGCCATCGTGTTGCTAAGATGTGTCACCATGTTGCTAAGATGTGCCACCATGTTGCTAAGATGTGCCACCATGTTGCTAAGATGTGTCACCCTGTTGCTAAGAAGTACTACCATGTTGCTAAGATACGGTACCAGTTGTGTTGACATGCAGTAGTATAAAGCCATACTATTGTTGATGTTGATGTTGTGGTGTTGTTGCTGTTTGTTGCTTGTGTGCAGTGTCAATGAGAAACTGTTACAGTCAAGACACGACTATTCCTGGCTTGCTTGTCTTCTGCCACTGCACACCACTAGCTGAATCACATCTTTACTGCAAATCTCTTCTCATTCTGCAAGATAAGGTATATACACACATTCTACATATACACATGCAGATATGATTATGCATATATACATACACATCATAAAATTGCTTATTTCCTGTTCTATTTATCCACCTATTTCAGTGTTGCTCCGGTAACCAAGGTAAAATAATCTTGAAAATGAAATGCAGACCTTTCATGGTTTTGATGATTCAAACAATGACTAGGCAACTAAGTCTAGCAGAAGTCATGTTTCTAGTGACAGGAGGTATTCTTGACTCGTCTGAGGAGGACTCTAGCGAGGAGGAAGATTGTGGCAGCCATGCTTACCTGGGTGAGCCTTCTTGAGAATATGGAGCCTTGAATAGGTTGGCCACAACAGATGAAACTGTTGAGGCGAAGGTGGACAAGCTTAGCACTGCAGCGAAAAGTGATGTCTTAGTCTCTGACGAGGAAGGCATGAATGAAGAAGACTCCTAAGGTTGGGCAATACTGTAGTATTAGCCTCTTAGTTGTTCAAAAAGCAGTAGTTATTTTTTCCCTGTATAAATCGTGGGTAATTACTTATAGCTAGCTTCCCAGGTATATCCTGCGATATTTTTTAGCTGAAATTGTACACTAAATACATTTTATGTTTATAGACTTGAAGATGGTGGACGATGATGCTGGAGAACTAGCCTCTCTTTAGCCTCATCCTCTCACAACTCAATTATAACAATGTAAAAATAGATTGTGCATTATTAGCAGATAAGTAATAATAGTCATTCCTTACGTGTGTGGCACTTGGTGGCAAAGAGTGGGGCGTGGTCTCTGATATGTAACAATACGGACAGTACAAAATTCAATAAGATATAAATAGAATGTTGTGTTGTGGACACACAAAACCTCCTGTGTGGAGCCAACACTGGGAGTGGTTATAATATGCTTGGCTTGTCGAACAACAATAATAAGTGATTGCTTAATGTTTGTAAGCAATAGATTTTGCATATTATGCAAAAATAAGTGTTTTAAAAGATATTCATATTTTGTGGACAGCATGTGGTCACAAACACCTGACCACAATATTTATCAACAATAATGCTCTCTCATAATATATGGTTGCTAGGGAGTCGAGCCGACTTAGTCTAGATGTCTATCTGAAGCTGGTTTGAGTTTTTTAAACTCTCCCAGTAATCCAACGATGAGAGGTTTAACATGTGTTGGCTACATGGGTGTGCCCTTCCTCCCGAGAGGGTTAACACGTGTTGGCTACATGGGTGTGTCCCTCCCCCGAGAGGGTTAACATGTGTTGGCTACATGGGTGTGCCCCTCCCCCCGAGAGGGTTAACATGTGTTGGCTACATGGGTGTGCCCCTCCCCCCGAGAGAGTTAACATGTGTTGGCTACATGGGTGTGTCCCTCCCCCGAGAGGGTTAACACGTGTTGGCTACATGGGTGTGTCCCTCCCCCGAGAGGGTTAACATGTGTTGGCTACATGGGTGTGCCCCTCCCCCCCGAGAGGGTTAACATGTGTTGGCTACATGGGTGTGCCCCTCCCCCCGAGAGGGTTAACATGTGTTGGCTACATGGGTGCCCTGCAGTATATTTTTGCCTTGATACCATTTTTTGTTTTGTTCTGTTTCCTCCCCATAAATATTTAGTCGAGTGGCCTCC